>JAVRKA010000688.1:0-65078 GCA_034508555.1 Venustoraphidia nigricollis
GCTGATAGGCATTTCAGATGTAGTTTCCGATAGGCATTTCAAAAATAGGTGTCGATAGGCATTTCAGATATAGGTGTCGATAGGCATTTCAGTTATAGGTGTCGATAGGCATTTCAGATATAGGTGTCGATAGGCATTTCAGATATAGGTGTCGATAGGCATTTCAGATATAGGTGTCGATAGGCATTTCAGATATAGGTGTCGATAGGCATTTCAGATATAGGTGTCGATAGGCATTTCAGATATAGGTGCCGATAGGCATTTCAGATATAGTTGCCGATTGGCATTTTAAAAATAGGTGCCGATAGGCATTTCAGATATAGAAGCCGATAGGCATTTCAAATATAGGTGCCGATAGGCATTCCAGATATGGTTGCCGATAGGCATTTTAAAAATAGGTGTCGATAGGCATTTCAGATATAGGTGTCGATAGGCATTTCAGATATAGGTGTCGATAGGCATTTCAGATAAAGGTGTCGATAGGCATTTCAGATATAGGTGTCGATAGGCATTTCAGATATAGGTGTCGATAGGCATTTCAGATATAGGTGTCGATAGGCATTTCAGATATAGGTGTCGATAGGCATTTCAGATATAGGTGTCGATAGGCATTTCAGATATAGGTGCTGATAGGCATTTCAGATATAGTTGCCGAATGGCATTTTAAAAATAGGTGCCGATAGGCATTTCAGATATAGAAGCCGATAGGCATTTCAAATATAGGTGCCGATAGGCATTCCAGATATGGTTGCCGATAGGCATTTCAAATATAGGTGCTGATAGGCATTTCAGATGTAGTTTCCGATAGGCATTTCAAAAATAGGTGTCGATAGGCATTTCAGATATAGGTGTCGATAGGCATTTCAGATATAGGTGTCGATAGGCATTTCAGATATAGGTGTCGATAGGCATTTCAGATATAGGTGTCGATAGGCATTTCAGATATAGGTGTCGATAGGCATTTCAGATATAGGTGTCGATAGGCATTTCAGATATAGGTGTCGATAGGCATTTCAGATATAGGTTCCGATAGGCATTTTAGATATAGTTGCCGATTGGCATTTTAAAAATAGGTGCTGATAGGCATTTCAGATATAGAAGCCGATAGGCATTTCAAATATAGGTGCCGATAGGCATTCCAGATATGGTTGCCGATAGGCATTTCAAATATAGGTGCTGATAGGCATTTCAGATGTAGTTTCCGATAGGCATTTCAAAAATAGGTGTCGATAGGCATTTTAGATATAGGTGTCGATAGGCATTTCAGATATAGGTGTCGATAGGCATTTCAGATATAGGTGTCGATAGGCTTTTCAGATATAGGTGTCGATAGGCATTTCAGATATAGGTGTCGATAGGCATTTCAGATATAGGTGTCGATAGGCATTTCAGATATAAGTGTCGATAGGCATTTCAGATATAGGTGTCGATAGGCATTTCAGATATAGGTGTCGATAGGCATTTCAGATATAGGTGCCGATAGGCATTTTAGATATAGTTGCTGATTGGCATTTTAAAAATAGGTGCCGATAGGCATTTCAGATATAGAAGCCGATAGGCATTTCAAATATAGGTGCCGATAGGCATTCCAGATATGGTTGCCGATAGGCATTTCAAATATAGGTGCTGATAGGCAATTCAGATGTAGTTTCCGATAGGTATTTCAAAAATAGGTGTCGATAGGCATTTCAGATATGGGTGTCGATAGGCATTTCAGATATAGGTGTCGATAGGCATTTCAGATATAGGTGTCGATAGGCATTTTAGATATAGGTGTCGATAGGCATTTCAGATATAGATGTCGATAGGCATTTCAGATATAGGTGTCGATAGGCATTTCAGATATAGGTGTCGATAGGCATTTCAGATATAGGTGCCGATAGGCATTTCAGATAAAGTTGCCGACTGGCATTTTAAAAATAGGTGCCGATAGGCATTTCAGATATAGAAGCCGATAGGCATTTCAAATATAGGTGCCGATAGGCATTCCAGATATGGTTGCCGATAGGCATTTCAAATATAGGTGCTGATAGGCATTTCAGATGTAGTTTCCGATAGGCATTTCAAAAATAGGTGTTGATAGGCATTTCAGATATAGGTGTCGATAGGCATTTCAGATATAGGTGTCGATAGGCATTTCAGATATAGGTGTCGATAGGCATTTCAGATATCGGTGTCGATAGGCATTTCAGATATAGGTGCCGATAGGCATTTCAGATATAGGTGTCGATAGGCATTTCAGATATAGGTGTTGATAGGCATTTCAGATATAGGTGCCGATAGGCATTTCAGATATAGTTGCCGATTGGTATTTTAAAAATAGGTGCCGATAGGCATTTCAGATATAGAAGCCGATAGGCATTTCAAATATAGGTGCCGATAGGCATTCCAGATATGGTTGCCGATAGGCATTTCAAATATAGGTGCTGATAGGCATTTCAGATATAGTTGCCGATTGGCATTTTAAAAATAGGTGCCGATAGGCATTTCAGATATAGAAGCCGATAGGCATTTCAAATATAGGTGCCGATAGGCATTCCAGATATGGTTGCCGATAGGCATTTCAAATATAGGTGCTGATAGGCATTCCAGATATGGTTGCCGATAGGCATTTCAAATATAGGTGCTGATAGGCATTTCAGATGTAGTTTCCGATAGGCATTTCAAAAATAGGTGTCGAATGGCATTTCAGATATAGGTGTCGATAGGCATTTCAGATATAGGTGTCGATAGGCATTTCAGATATAGGTGTCGATAGGCATTTCAGATATAGGTGTCGATAGGCATTTCAGATATAGGTGTCGATAGGCATTTCAGATATAGGTGCCGATAGGCATTTCAGATATAGTTGCCGATTGGCATTTTAAAAATAGGTGCCGATAGGCATTTCAGATATAGAAGCCGATAGGCATTTCAAATATAGGTGCCGATAGGCATTCCAGATATGGTTGCCGATAGGCATTTCAAATATAGGTGCTGATAGGCATTTCAGATGTAGTTTCCGATAGGCATTTCAAAAATAGGTGTCGATAGGCATTTCAGATATAGGTGTCGATAGGCATTTCAGATATAGGTGTCGATAGGCATTTCAGATATAGGTGTCGATAGGCATTTCAGATATAGGTGTCGATAGGCATTTCAGATATAGGTGTCGATAGGCATTTCAGATAAAGGTGTCGATAGGCATTTCAGATATAGGTGTCGATAGGCATTTCAGATATTGGTGCCGATAGGCATTTCAGATATAGTTGCCGAATGGCATTTTAAAAATAGGTGCCGATAGGCATTTCAGATATAGAAGCCGATAGGCATTTCAAATATAGGTGCCGATAGGCATTCCAGATATGGTTGCCGATAGGCATTTCAAATATAGGTGCTGATAGGCATTTCAGATGTAGTTTCCGATAGGCATTTCAAAAATAGGTGTCGATAGGCATTTCAGATATAGGTGTTGATAGGCATTTCAGATATAGGTGTCGATAGGCATTTCAGATATAGGTGTCGATAGGCTTTTCAGATATAGGTGTCGATAGGCATTTCAGATATAGGTGTCGATAGGCATTTCAGATATAGGTGTCGATAGGCATTTCAGATATAAGTGTCGATAGGCATTTCAGATATAGGTGTCGATAGGCATTTCAGATATAGGTGTCGATAGGCATTTCAGATATAGGTGCCGATAGGCATTTTAGATATAGTTGCTGATTGGCATTTTAAAAATAGGTGCCGATAGGCATTTCAGATATAGAAGCCGATAGGCATTTCAAATATAGGTGCCGATAGGCATTCCAGATATGGTTGCCGATAGGCATTTCAAATATAGGTGCTGATAGGCAATTCAGATGTAGTTTCCGATAGGCATTTTAAAAATAGGTGTCGATAGGCATTTCAGTTATAGGTGTCGATAGGCATTTCAGATATAGGTGTCGATAGGCATTTCAGATATAGGTGCCGATAGGCATTTCAGATATAGTTGCCGATTGGCATTTTAAAAATAGGTGCCGATAGGCATTTCAGATATAGAAGCCGATAGGCATTTCAAATATAGGTGCCGATAGGCATTCCAGATATGGTTGCCGATAGGCATTTCAAATATAGGTGCTGATAGGCATTTCAGATGTAGTTTCCGATAGGCATTTCAAAAATAGGTGTCGATAGGCATTTCAGATATAGGTGTCGATAGGCATTTCAGATATAGGTGTCGATAGGCATTTCAGATATAGGTGTCGATAGGCATTTCAGATATAGGTGTCGATAGGCATTTCAGATATAGGTGTCGATAGGCATTTCAGATATAGGTGTCGATAGGCATTTCAGATATAGGTGCCGATAGGCATTTCAGATATAGTTGCCGATTGGCATTTTAAAAATAAGGGCCGATAGGCATTTCAGATATAGAAGCCGATAGGCATTTCAAATATAGGTGCCGATAGGCATTCCAGATATGGTTGCCGATAGGCATTTCAAATATAGGTGCTGATAGGCATTTCAGATGTAGTTTCCGATAGGCATTTCAAAAATAGGTGTCGATAGGCATTTCAGATATAGGTGTCGATAGGCATTTCAGATATAGGTGTCGATAGGCATTTTAGATATAGGTGTCGATAGGCATTTCAGATATAGGTGTCGACAGGCATTTCAGATATAGGTGTCGATAGGCATTTCAGATATAGGTGTCGATAGGCATTTCAGATATAGGTGCCGATAGGCATTTCAGATATAGTTGCCGACTGGCATTTTAAAAATAGGTGCCGATAGGCATTTCAGATATAGAAGCCGATAGGCATTTCAAATATAGGTGCCGATAGGCATTCCAGATATGGTTGCCGATAGGCATTTCAAATATAGGTGCTGATAGGCATTTCAGATGTAGTTTCCGATAGGCATTTCAAAAATAGGTGTTGATAGGCATTTCAGATATAGGTGTCGATAGGCATTTCAGATATAGGTGTCGATAGGCATTTCAGATATAGGTGTCGATAGGCATTTCAGATATCGGTGTCGATAGGCATTTCAGATATAGGTGCCGATAGGCATTTCAGATATAGGTGTCGATAGGCATTTCAGATATAGGTGTTGATAGGCATTTCAGATATAGGTGCCGATAGGCATTTCAGATATAGTTGCCGATTGGTATTTTAAAAATAGGTGCCGATAGGCATTTCAGATATAGAAGCCGATAGGCATTTCAAATATAGGTGCCGATAGGCATTCCAGATATGGTTGCCGATAGGCATTTCAAATATAGGTGCTGATAGGCATTTCAGATATAGTTGCCGATTGGCATTTTAAAAATAGGTGCCGATAGGCATTTCAGATATAGAAGCCGATAGGCATTTCAAATATAGGTGCCGATAGGCATTCCAGATATGGTTGCCGATAGGCATTTCAAATATAGGTGCTGATAGGCATTCCAGATATGGTTGCCAATAGGCATTTCAAATATAGGTGCTGATAGGCATTTCAGATGTAGTTTCCGATAGGCATTTCAAAAATAGGTGTCGAATGGCATTTCAGATATAGGTGTCGATAGGCATTTCAGATATAGGTGTCGATAGGCATTTCAGATATAGGTGTCGATAGGCATTTCAGATATAGGTGTCGATAGGCATTTCAGATATAGGTGTCGATAGGCATTTCAGATATAGGTGCCGATAGGCATTTCAGATATAGTTGCCGATTGGCATTTTAAAAATAGGTGCCGATAGGCATTTCAGATATAGAAGCCGATAGGCATTTCAAATATAGGTGCCGATAGGCATTCCAGATATGGTTGCCGATAGGCATTTCAAATATAGGTGCTGATAGGCATTTCAGATGTAGTTTCCGATAGGCATTTCAAAAATAGGTGTCGATAGGCATTTCAGATATAGGTGTCGATAGGCATTTCAGATATAGGTGTCGATAGGCATTTCAGATATAGGTGTCGATAGGCATTTCAGATATAGGTGTCGATAGGCATTTCAGATATAGGTGTCGATAGGCATTTCAGATATAGGTGTCGATAGGCATTTCAGATATAGGTGCCGATAGGCATTTCAGATATAGTTGCCGATTGGCATTTTAAAAATAAGGGCCGATAGGCATTTCAGATATAGAAGCCGATAGGCATTTCAAATATAGGTGCCGATAGACATTCCAGATATGGTTGCCGATAGGCATTTCAAATATAGGTGCTGATAGGCATTTCAGATGTAGTTTCCGATAGGCATTTCAAAAATAGGTGTCGATAGGCATTTCAGATATAGGTGTCGATAGGCATTTCAGATATAGGTGTCGATAGGCATTTCAGATATAGGTGTCGATAGGCATTTCAGATATAGGTGTCGATAGGCATTTCAGATATAGGTGTCGATAGGCATTTCAGATATAGGTGTCGATAGGCATTTCAGATATAGGTGTCGATAGGCATTTCAGATATAGGTGCCGATAGGTATTTCAGATATAGTTGCCGATTGGCATTTTAAAAATAGGTGCCGATAGGCATTTCAGATATAGAAGCCGATAGGCATTTCAAATATAGGTGCCGATAGGCATTCCAGATATGGTTGCCGATAGGCATTTCAAATATAGGTGCTGATAGGCATTTCAGATGTAGTTTCCGATAGGCATTTCAAAAATAGGTGTCGATAGGCATTTCAGATATAGGTGTCGATAGGCATTTCAGATATAGGTGTCGATAGGCATTTCAGATATAGGTGTCGATAGGCATTTCAGATATAGGTGTCGATAGGCATTTCAGATATAGGTGTCGATAGGCATTTCAGATATAGGTGTCGATAGGCATTTCAGATATAGGTGCCGATAGGCATTTCAGATATAGTTGCCGATTGGCATTTTAAAAATAGGTGCCGATAGGCATTTGCGATATAGAAGCCGATAGGCATTTCAAATATAGGTGCCGATAGGCATTCCAGATATGGTTGCCGATAGGCATTTCAAAAATAGGTGTCGATAGGCATTTCAGATATAGGTGTCGATAGGCATTTCAGATATAGGTGTCGATAGGCATTTCAGATAAACGTGTCGATAGGCATTTCAGATATAGGTATCGATAGGCATTTCAGATATAGGTGTCGATAGGCATTTCAGATATAGGTGTCGATAGGCATTTCAGATATAGGTGTCGATAGGCATTTCAGATATAGGTGTCGATAGGCATTTCAGATATAGGTGCCGATAGGCATTTCAGATATAGTTGCCGAATGGCATTTTAAAAATAGGTGCCGATAGGCATTTCAGATATAGAAGCCGATAGGCATTTCAAATATAGGTGCCGATAGGCATTCCAGATATGGTTGCCGATAGGCATTTCAAATATAGGTGCTGATAGGCATTTCAGATGTAGTTTCCGATAGGCATTTCAAAAATAGGTGTCGATAGGCATTTCAGATATAGGTGTCGATAGGCATTTCAGATATAGGTGTCGATAGGCATTTCAGATATAGGTGTCGATAGGCATTTCAGATATAGGTGTCAATAGGCATTTCAGATATAGGTGTCGATAGGCATTTCAGATATAGGTGTCGATAGGCATTTCAGATATAGGTGTCGATAGGCATTTCAGATATAGGTTCCGATAGGCATTTCAGATATAGTTGCCGATTGGCATTTTAAAAATAGGTGCCGATAGGCATTTCAGATATAGAAGCCGATAGGCATTTCAAATATAGGTGCCGATAGGCATTCCAGATATGGTTGCCGATAGGCATTTCAAATATAGGTGCTGATAGGCATTTCAGATGTAGTTTCCGATAGGCATTTCAAAAATAGGTGTCGATAGGCATTTCAGATATAGGTGTCGATAGGCATTTCAGATATAGGTGTCGATAGGCATTTCAGATATAGGTGTCGATAGGCATTTCAGATATAGGTGTCGATAGGCATTTCAGATATAGGTGTCGATAGGCATTTCAGATATAGGTGTCGATAGGCATTTCAGATATAGTTGCCGATTGGCATTTTAAAAATAGGTGCCGATAGGCATTTCAGATATAGAAGCCGATAGGCATTTCAAATATAGGTGCCGATAGGCATTCCAGATATGGTTGCCGATAGGCATTTCAAATATAGGTGCTGATAGGCATTTCAGATGTAGTTTCCGATAGGCATTTCAAAAATAGGTGTCGATAGGCATTTCAGATATAGGTGTCGATAGGCATTTCAGATATAGGTGTCGATAGGCATTTCAGATATAGGTGTCGATAGGCATTTCAGATATAGGTGTCGATAGGCATTTCAGATATAGGTGTCGATAGGCATTTCAGATATAGGTGTCGATAGGCATTTCAGATATAGGTGCCGATAGGCATTTCAGATATAGTTGCCGATTGGCATTTTAAAAATAAGGGCCGATAGGCATTTCAGATATAGAAGCCGATAGGCATTTCAAATATAGGTGCCGATAGGCATTCCAGATATGGTTGCCGATAGGCATTTCAAATATAGGTGCTGATAGGCATTTCAGATGTAGTTTCCGATAGGCATTTCAAAAATAGGTGTCGATAGGCATTTCAGATATAGGTGTCGATAGGCATTTCAGATATAGGTGTCGATAGGCATTTCAGATATAGGTGTCGATAGGCATTTCAGATATAGGTGTCGATAGGCATTTCAGATATAGGTGTCGATAGGCATTTCAGATATAGGTGTCGATAGGCATTTCAGATATAGGTGTCGATAGGCATTTCAGATATAGGTGCCGATAGGCATTTCAGATATAGTTGCCGATTGGCATTTTAAAAATAGGTGCCGATAGGCATTTCAGATATAGAAGCCGATAGGCATTTCAAATATAGGTGCCGATAGGCATTCCAGATATGGTTGCCGATAGGCATTTCAAATATAGGTGCTGATAGGCATTTCAGATGTAGTTTCCAATAGGCATTTCAAAAATAGGTGTCGATAGGCATTTCAGATATAGGTGTCGATAGGCATTTCAGATATAGGTGTCGATAGGCATTTCATATATAGGTGTCGATAGGCATTTCAGATATAGGTGTCGATAGGCATTTCAGATATAGGTGCCGATAGGCATTTCAGATATAGTTGCCGATTGGCATTTTAAAAATAGGTGCCGATAGGCATTTCAGATATAGAAGCCGATAGGCATTTCAAATATAGGTGCCGTTGGGCATTCCAGATATGGTTGCCGATAGGCATTTCAAATATAGGTGCTGATAGGCATTTCAGATGTAGTTTCCGATAGGCATTTCAAAAATAGGTGTCGATAGGCATTTCAGATATAGGTGTTGATAGGCATTTCAGATATAGGTGTCGATAGGCATTTCAGATATAGGTGTCGATAGGCTTTTCAGATATAGGTGTCGATAGGCATTTCAGATATAGGTGTCGATAGGCATTTCAGATATAGGTGTCGATAGGCATTTCAGATATAAGTGTCGATAGGCATTTCAGATATAGGTGTCGATAGGCATTTCAGATATAGGTGTCGATAGGCATTTCAGATATAGGTGCCGATAGGCATTTCAGATATAGTTGCCGATTGGCATTTTAAAAATAGGTGCCGATAGGCATTTCAGATATAGAAGCCGATAGGCATTTCAAATATAGGTGCCGATAGGCATTCCAGATATGGTTGCCGATAGGCATTTCAAATATAGGTGCTGATAGGCATTTCAGATGTAGTTTCCGATAGGCATTTCAAAAATAGGTGTCGATAGGCATTTCAGATATAGGTGTCGATAGGCATTTCAGATATAGGTGTCGATAGGCATTTCAGATATAGGTGTCGATAGGCATTTCAGATATAGGTGTTGATAGGCATTTCAGATATAGGTGTCGATAGGCATTTCAGATATAGGTGTCAATAGGCATTTCAGATATAGGTGCCGATAGGCATTTCAGATATAGTTGCCGATTGGCATTTTAAAAATAAGGGCCGATAGGCATTTCAGATATAGAAGCCGATAGGCATTTCAAATATAGGTGCCGATAGGCATTCCAGATATGGTTGCCGATAGGCATTTCAAATATAGGTGCTGATAGGCATTTCAGATGTAGTTTCCGATAGGCATTTCAAAAATAGGTGTCGATAGGCATTTCAGATATAGGTGTCGATAGGCATTTCAGATATAGGTGTCGATAGGCATTTCAGATATAGGTGTCGATAGGCATTTCAGATATAGGTGTCGATAGGCATTTCAGATATAGGTGTCGATAGGCATTTCAGATATAGGTGTCGATAGGCATTTCAGATATAGGTGTCGATAGGCATTTCAGATATAGGTGCCGATAGGCATTTCAGATATAGTTGCCGATTGGCATTTTAAAAATAGGTGCCGATAGGCATTTCAGATATAGAAGCCGATAGGCATTTCAAATATAGGTGCCGATAGGCATTCCAGATATGGTTGCCGATAGGCATTTCAAAAATAGGTGTCGATAGGCATTTCAGATATAGGTGTCGATAGGCATTTCAGATATAGGTGTCGATAGGCATTTCAGATAAACGTGTCGATAGGCATTTCAGATATAGGTATCGATAGGCATTTCAGATATAGGTGTCGATAGGCATTTCAGATATAGGTGTCGATAGGCATTTCAGATATAGGTGTCGATAGGCATTTCAGATATAGGTGTCGATAGGCATTTCAGATATAGGTGCCGATAGGCATTTCAGATATAGTTGCCGAATGGCATTTTAAAAATAGGTGCCGATAGGCATTTCAGATATAGAAGCCGATAGGCATTTCAAATATAGGTGCCGATAGGCATTCCAGATATGGTTGCCGATAGGCATTTCAAATATAGGTGCTGATAGGCATTTCAGATGTAGTTTCCGATAGGCATTTCAAAAATAGGTGTCGATAGGCATTTCAGATATAGGTGTCGATAGGCATTTCAGATATAGGTGTCGATAGGCATTTCAGATATAGGTGTCGATAGGCATTTCAGATATAGGTGTCAATAGGCATTTCAGATATAGGTGTCGATAGGCATTTCAGATATAGGTGTCGATAGGCATTTCAGATATAGGTGTCGATAGGCATTTCAGATATAGGTTCCGATAGGCATTTCAGATATAGTTGCCGATTGGCATTTTAAAAATAGGTGCCGATAGGCATTTCAGATATAGAAGCCGATAGGCATTTCAAATATAGGTGCCGATAGGCATTCCAGATATGGTTGCCGATAGGCATTTCAAATATAGGTGCTGATAGGCATTTCAGATGTAGTTTCCGATAGGCATTTCAAAAATAGGTGTCGATAGGCATTTCAGATATAGGTGTCGATAGGCATTTCAGATATAGGTGTCGATAAGCATTTCAGATATAGGTGTCGATAGGCAAGTCAGATATAGGTGTCGATAGGCATTTCAGATATAGGTGTCGATAGGCATTTCAGATATAGGTGTCGATAGGCATTTCAGATATAGTTGCCGATTGGCATTTTAAAAATAGGTGCCGATAGGCATTTCAGATATAGAAGCCGATAGGAATTTCAAATATAGGTGCCGATAGGCATTCCAGATATGGTTGCCGATAGGCATTTCAAATATAGGTGCTGATAGGCATTTCAGATGTAGTTTCCGATAGGCATTTCAAAAATAGGTGTCGATAGGCATTTCAGATATAGGTGTCGATAGGCATTTCAGATATAGGTGTCGATAGGCATTTCAGATATAGGTGTCGATAGGCATTTCAGATATAGGTGTCGATAGGCATTTCAGATATAGGTGTCGATAGGCATTTCAGATATAGGTGTCGATAGGCATTTCAGATATAGGTGCCGATAGGCATTTCAGATATAGTTGCCGATTGGCATTTTAAAAATAAGGGCCGATAGGCATTTCAGATATAGAAGCCGATAGGCATTTCAAATATAGGTGCCGATAGGCATTCCAGATATGGTTGCCGATAGGCATTTCAAATATAGGTGCTGATAGGCATTTCAGATGTAGTTTCCGATAGGCATTTCAAAAATAGGTGTCGATAGGCATTTCAGATATAGGTGTCGATAGGCATTTCAGATATAGGTGTCGATAGGCATTTCAGATATAGGTGTCGATAGGCATTTCAGATATAGGTGTCGATAGGCATTTCAGATATAGGTGTCGATAGGCATTTCAGATATAGGTGTCGATAGGCATTTCAGATATAGGTGTCGATAGGCATTTCAGATATAGGTGCCGATAGGCATTTCAGATATAGTTGCCGATTGGCATTTTAAAAATAGGTGCCGATAGGCATTTCAGATATAGAAGCCGATAGGCATTTCAAATATAGGTGCTGATAGGCATTCCAGATATGGTTGCCGATAGGCATTTCAAAAATAGGTGTCGATAGGCATTTCAGATATAGGTGCCGATAGGCATTTCAGATATAGTTGCCGAATGGCATTTTAAAAATAGGTGCCGATAGGCATTTCAGATATAGAAGCCGATAGGCATTTCAAATATAGGTGCCGATAGGCATTCCAGATATGGTTGCCGATAGGCATTTCAAATATAGGTGCTGATAGGCATTTCAGATGTAGTTTCCGATAGGCATTTCAAAAATAGGTGTCGATAGGCATTTCAGATATAGGTGTCGATAGGCATTTCAGATATAGGTGTCGATAGGCATTTCAGATATAGGTGTCGATAGGCATTTCAGATATAGGTGTCAATAGGCATTTCAGATATAGGTGTCGATAGGCATTTCAGATATAGGTGTCGATAGGCATTTCAGATATAGGTGTCGATAGGCATTTCAGATATAGGTTCCGATAGGCATTTCAGATATAGTTGCCGATTGGCATTTTAAAAATAGGTGCCGATAGGCATTTCAGATATAGAAGCCGATAGGCATTTCAAATATAGGTGCCGATAGGCATTCCAGATATGGTTGCCGATAGGCATTTCAAATATAGGTGCTGATAGGCATTTCAGATGTAGTTTCCGATAGGCATTTCAAAAATAGGTGTCGATAGGCATTTCAGATATAGGTGTCGATAGGCATTTCAGATATAGGTGTCGATAGGCATTTCAGATATAGGTGTCGATAGGCATTTCAGATATAGGTGTCGATAGGCATTTCAGATATAGGTGTCGATAGGCATTTCAGATATAGGTGTCGATAGGCATTTCAGATATAGTTGCCGATTGGCATTTTAAAAATAGGTGCCGATAGGCATTTCAGATATAGAAGCCGATAGGCATTTCAAATATAGGTGCCGATAGGCATTCCAGATATGGTTGCCGATAGGCATTTCAAATATAGGTGCTGATAGGCATTTCAGATGTAGTTTCCGATAGGCATTTCAAAAATAGGTGTCGATAGGCATTTCAGATATAGGTGTCGATAGGCATTTCAGATATAGGTGTCGATAGGCATTTCAGATATAGGTGTCGATAGGCATTTCAGATATAGGTGTCGATAGGCATTTCAGATATAGGTGTCGATAGGCATTTCAGATATAGGTGTCGATAGGCATTTCAGATATAGGTGCCGATAGGCATTTCAGATATAGTTGCCGATTGGCATTTTAAAAATAAGGGCCGATAGGCATTTCAGATATAGAAGCCGATAGGCATTTCAAATATAGGTGCCGATAGGCATTCCAGATATGGTTGCCGATAGGCATTTCAAATATAGGTGCTGATAGGCATTTCAGATGTAGTTTCCGATAGGCATTTCAAAAATAGGTGTCGATAGGCATTTCAGATATAGGTGTCGATAGGCATTTCAGTTATAGGTGTCGATAGGCATTTCAGATATAGGTGTCGATAGGCATTTCAGATATAGGTGTCGATAGGCATTTCAGATATAGGTGTCGATAGGCATTTCAGATATAGGTGTCGATAGGCATTTCAGATATAGGTGTCGATAGGCATTTCAGATATAGGTGCCGATAGGCATTTCAGATATAGTTGCCGATTGGCATTTTAAAAATAGGTGCCGATAGGCATTTCAGATATAGAAGCCGATAGGCATTTCAAATATAGGTGCCGATAGGCATTCCAGATATGGTTGCCGATAGGCATTTTAAAAATAGGTGTCGATAGGCATTTCAGATATAGGTGTCGATAGGCATTTCAGATATAGGTGTCGATAGGCATTTCAGATAAAGGTGTCGATAGGCATTTCAGATATAGGTGTCGATAGGCATTTCAGATATAGGTGTCGATAGGCATTTCAGATATAGGTGTCGATAGGCATTTCAGATATAGGTGTCGATAGGCATTTCAGATATAGGTGTCGATAGGCATTTCAGATATAGGTGCTGATAGGCATTTCAGATATAGTTGCCGAATGGCATTTTAAAAATAGGTGCCGATAGGCATTTCAGATATAGAAGCCGATAGGCATTTCAAATATAGGTGCCGATAGGCATTCCAGATATGGTTGCCGATAGGCATTTCAAATATAGGTGCTGATAGGCATTTCAGATGTAGTTTCCGATAGGCATTTCAAAAATAGGTGTCGATAGGCATTTCAGATATAGGTGTCGATAGGCATTTCAGATATAGGTGTCGATAGGCATTTCAGATATAGGTGTCGATAGGCATTTCAGATATAGGTGTCGATAGGCATTTCAGATATAGGTGTCGATAGGCATTTCAGATATAGGTGTCGATAGGCATTTCAGATATAGGTGTCGATAGGCATTTCAGATATAGGTTCCGATAGGCATTTTAGATATAGTTGCCGATTGGCATTTTAAAAATAGGTGCTGATAGGCATTTCAGATATAGAAGCCGATAGGCATTTCAAATATAGGTGCCGATAGGCATTCCAGATATGGTTGCCGATAGGCATTTCAAATATAGGTGCTGATAGGCATTTCAGATGTAGTTTCCGATAGGCATTTCAAAAATAGGTGTCGATAGGCATTTTAGATATAGGTGTCGATAGGCATTTCAGATATAGGTGTCGATAGGCATTTCAGATATAGGTGTCGATAGGCTTTTCAGATATAGGTGTCGATAGGCATTTCAGATATAGGTGTCGATAGGCATTTCAGATATAGGTGTCGATAGGCATTTCAGATATAAGTGTCGATAGGCATTTCAGATATAGGTGTCGATAGGCATTTCAGATATAGGTGTCGATAGGCATTTCAGATATAGGTGCCGATAGGCATTTTAGATATAGTTGCTGATTGGCATTTTAAAAATAGGTGCCGATAGGCATTTCAGATATAGAAGCCGATAGGCATTTCAAATATAGGTGCCGATAGGCATTCCAGATATGGTTGCCGATAGGCATTTCAAATATAGGTGCTGATAGGCAATTCAGATGTAGTTTCCGATAGGTATTTCAAAAATAGGTGTCGATAGGCATTTCAGATATGGGTGTCGATAGGCATTTCAGATATAGGTGTCGATAGGCATTTCAGATATAGGTGTCGATAGGCATTTTAGATATAGGTGTCGATAGGCATTTCAGATATAGATGTCGATAGGCATTTCAGATATAGGTGTCGATAGGCATTTCAGATATAGGTGTCGATAGGCATTTCAGATATAGGTGCCGATAGGCATTTCAGATAAAGTTGCCGACTGGCATTTTAAAAATAGGTGCCGATAGGCATTTCAGATATAGAAGCCGATAGGCATTTCAAATATAGGTGCCGATAGGCATTCCAGATATGGTTGCCGATAGGCATTTCAAATATAGGTGCTGATAGGCATTTCAGATGTAGTTTCCGATAGGCATTTCAAAAATAGGTGTTGATAGGCATTTCAGATATAGGTGTCGATAGGCATTTCAGATATAGGTGTCGATAGGCATTTCAGATATAGGTGTCGATAGGCATTTCAGATATCGGTGTCGATAGGCATTTCAGATATAGGTGCCGATAGGCATTTCAGATATAGGTGTCGATAGGCATTTCAGATATAGGTGTTGATAGGCATTTCAGATATAGGTGCCGATAGGCATTTCAGATATAGTTGCCGATTGGTATTTTAAAAATAGGTGCCGATAGGCATTTCAGATATAGAAGCCGATAGGCATTTCAAATATAGGTGCCGATAGGCATTCCAGATATGGTTGCCGATAGGCATTTCAAATATAGGTGCTGATAGGCATTTCAGATATAGTTGCCGATTGGCATTTTAAAAATAGGTGCCGATAGGCATTTCAGATATAGAAGCCGATAGGCATTTCAAATATAGGTGCCGATAGGCATTCCAGATATGGTTGCCGATAGGCATTTCAAATATAGGTGCTGATAGGCATTCCAGATATGGTTGCCGATAGGCATTTCAAATATAGGTGCTGATAGGCATTTCAGATGTAGTTTCCGATAGGCATTTCAAAAATAGGTGTCGAATGGCATTTCAGATATAGGTGTCGATAGGCATTTCAGATATAGGTGTCGATAGGCATTTCAGATATAGGTGTCGATAGGCATTTCAGATATAGGTGTCGATAGGCATTTCAGATATAGGTGTCGATAGGCATTTCAGATATAGGTGCCGATAGGCATTTCAGATATAGTTGCCGATTGGCATTTTAAAAATAGGTGCCGATAGGCATTTCAGATATAGAAGCCGATAGGCATTTCAAATATAGGTGCCGATAGGCATTCCAGATATGGTTGCCGATAGGCATTTCAAATATAGGTGCTGATAGGCATTTCAGATGTAGTTTCCGATAGGCATTTCAAAAATAGGTGTCGATAGGCATTTCAGATATAGGTGTCGATAGGCATTTCAGATATAGGTGTCGATAGGCATTTCAGATATAGGTGTCGATAGGCATTTCAGATATAGGTGTCGATAGGCATTTCAGATATAGGTGTCGATAGGCATTTCAGATAAAGGTGTCGATAGGCATTTCAGATATAGGTGTCGATAGGCATTTCAGATATTGGTGCCGATAGGCATTTCAGATATAGTTGCCGAATGGCATTTTAAAAATAGGTGCCGATAGGCATTTCAGATATAGAAGCCGATAGGCATTTCAAATATAGGTGCCGATAGGCATTCCAGATATGGTTGCCGATAGGCATTTCAAATATAGGTGCTGATAGGCATTTCAGATGTAGTTTCCGATAGGCATTTCAAAAATAGGTGTCGATAGGCATTTCAGATATAGGTGTTGATAGGCATTTCAGATATAGGTGTCGATAGGCATTTCAGATATAGGTGTCGATAGGCTTTTCAGATATAGGTGTCGATAGGCATTTCAGATATAGGTGTCGATAGGCATTTCAGATATAGGTGTCGATAGGCATTTCAGATATAAGTGTCGATAGGCATTTCAGATATAGGTGTCGATAGGCATTTCAGATATAGGTGTCGATAGGCATTTCAGATATAGGTGCCGATAGGCATTTTAGATATAGTTGCTGATTGGCATTTTAAAAATAGGTGCCGATAGGCATTTCAGATATAGAAGCCGATAGGCATTTCAAATATAGGTGCCGATAGGCATTCCAGATATGGTTGCCGATAGGCATTTCAAATATAGGTGCTGATAGGCAATTCAGATGTAGTTTCCGATAGGCATTTTAAAAATAGGTGTCGATAGGCATTTCAGTTATAGGTGTCGATAGGCATTTCAGATATAGGTGTCGATAGGCATTTCAGATATAGGTGCCGATAGGCATTTCAGATATAGTTGCCGATTGGCATTTTAAAAATAGGTGCCGATAGGCATTTCAGATATAGAAGCCGATAGGCATTTCAAATATAGGTGCCGATAGGCATTCCAGATATGGTTGCCGATAGGCATTTCAAATATAGGTGCTGATAGGCATTTCAGATGTAGTTTCCGATAGGCATTTCAAAAATAGGTGTCGATAGGCATTTCAGATATAGGTGTCGATAGGCATTTCAGATATAGGTGTCGATAGGCATTTCAGATATAGGTGTCGATAGGCATTTCAGATATAGGTGTCGATAGGCATTTCAGATATAGGTGTCGATAGGCATTTCAGATATAGGTGTCGATAGGCATTTCAGATATAGGTGCCGATAGGCATTTCAGATATAGTTGCCGATTGGCATTTTAAAAATAAGGGCCGATAGGCATTTCAGATATAGAAGCCGATAGGCATTTCAAATATAGGTGCCGATAGGCATTCCAGATATGGTTGCCGATAGGCATTTCAAATATAGGTGCTGATAGGCATTTCAGATGTAGTTTCCGATAGGCATTTCAAAAATAGGTGTCGATAGGCATTTCAGATATAGGTGTCGATAGGCATTTCAGATATAGGTGTCGATAGGCATTTCAGATATAGGTGTCGATAGGCATTTCAGATATAGGTGTCGATAGGCATTTCAGATATAGGTGTCGATAGGCATTTCAGATATAGGTGTCGATAGGCATTTCAGATATAGGTGTCGATAGGCATTTCAGATATAGGTGCCGATAGGCATTTCAGATATAGTTGCCGATTGGCATTTTAAAAATAGGTGCCGATAGGCATTTCAGATATAGAAGCCGATAGGCATTTCAAATATAGGTGCCGATAGGCATTCCAGATATGGTTGCCGATAGGCATTTCAAAAATAGGTGTCGATAGGCATTTCAGATATAGGTGTCGATAGGCATTTCAGATATAGGTGTCGATAGGCATTTCAGATAAAGGTGTCGATAGGCATTTCAGATATAGGTGTCGATAGGCATTTCAGATATAGGTGTCGATAGGCATTTCAGATATAGGTGTCGATAGGCATTTCAGATATAGGTGTCGATAGGCATTTCAGATATAGGTGCCGATAGGCATTTCAGATATAGTTGCCGAATGGCATTTTAAAAATAGGTGCCGATAGGCATTTCAGATATAGAAGCCGATAGGCATTTCAAATATAGGTGCCGATAGGCATTCTAGATATGGTTGCCGATAGGCATTTCAAATATAGGTGCTGATAGGCATTTCAGATGTAGTTTCCGATAGGCATTTCAAAAATAGGTGTCGATAGGCATTTCAGATATAGGTGTCGATAGGCATTTCAGATATAGGTGTCGATAGGCATTTCAGATATAGGTGTCGATAGGCATTTCAGATATAGGTGCCGATAGGCATTTCAGATATAGTTGCCGATTGGCATTTTAAAAATAAGGGCCGATAGGCATTTCAGATATAGAAGCCGATAGGCATTTCAAATATAGGTGCCGATAGGCATTCCAGATATGGTTGCCGATAGGCATTTCAAATATAGGTGCTGATAGGCATTTCAGATGTAGTTTCCGATAGGCATTTCAAAAATAGGTGTCGATAGGCATTTCAGATATAGGTGTCGATAGGCATTTCAGTTATAGGTGTCGATAGGCATTTCAGATATAGGTGTCGATAGGCATTTCAGATATAGGTGTCGATAGGCATTTCAGATATAGGTGTCGATAGGCATTTCAGATATAGGTGTCGATAGGCATTTCAGATATAGGTGTCGATAGGCATTTCAGATATAGGTGCCGATAGGCATTTCAGATATAGTTGCCGATTGGCATTTTAAAAATAGGTGCCGATAGGCATTTCAGATATAGAAGCCGATAGGCATTTCAAATATAGGTGCCGATAGGCATTCCAGATATGGTTGCCGATAGGCATTTTAAAAATAGGTGTCGATAGGCATTTCAGATATAGGTGTCGATAGGCATTTCAGATATAGGTGTCGATAGGCATTTCAGATAAAGGTGTCGATAGGCATTTCAGATATAGGTGTCGATAGGCATTTCAGATATAGGTGTCGATAGGCATTTCAGATATAGGTGTCGATAGGCATTTCAGATATAGGTGTCGATAGGCATTTCAGATATAGGTGTCGATAGGCATTTCAGATATAGGTGCTGATAGGCATTTCAGATATAGTTGCCGAATGGCATTTTAAAAATAGGTGCCGATAGGCATTTCAGATATAGAAGCCGATAGGCATTTCAAATATAGGTGCCGATAGGCATTCCAGATATGGTTGCCGATAGGCATTTCAAATATAGGTGCTGATAGGCATTTCAGATGTAGTTTCCGATAGGCATTTCAAAAATAGGTGTCGATAGGCATTTCAGATATAGGTGTCGATAGGCATTTCAGATATAGGTGTCGATAGGCATTTCAGATATAGGTGTCGATAGGCATTTCAGATATAGGTGTCGATAGGCATTTCAGATATAGGTGTCGATAGGCATTTCAGATATAGGTGTCGATAGGCATTTCAGATATAGGTGTCGATAGGCATTTCAGATATAGGTTCCGATAGGCATTTTAGATATAGTTGCCGATTGGCATTTTAAAAATAGGTGCTGATAGGCATTTCAGATATAGAAGCCGATAGGCATTTCAAATATAGGTGCCGATAGGCATTCCAGATATGGTTGCCGATAGGCATTTCAAATATAGGTGCTGATAGGCATTTCAGATGTAGTTTCCGATAGGCATTTCAAAAATAGGTGTCGATAGGCATTTCAGATATAGGTGTTGATAGGCATTTCAGATATAGGTGTCGATAGGCATTTCAGATATAGGTGTCGATAGGCTTTTCAGATATAGGTGTCGATAGGCATTTCAGATATAGGTGTCGATAGGCATTTCAGATATAGGTGTCGATAGGCATTTCAGATATAAGTGTCGATAGGCATTTCAGATATAGGTGTCGATAGGCATTTCAGATATAGGTGTCGATAGGCATTTCAGATATAGGTGCCGATAGGCATTTTAGATATAGTTGCTGATTGGCATTTTAAAAATAGGTGCCGATAGGCATTTCAGATATAGAAGCCGATAGGCATTTCAAATATAGGTGCCGATAGGCATTCCAGATATGGTTGCCGATAGGCATTTCAAATATAGGTGCTGATAGGCAATTCAGATGTAGTTTCCGATAGGCATTTTAAAAATAGGTGTCGATAGGCATTTCAGTTATAGGTGTCGATAGGCATTTCAGATATAGGTGTCGATAGGCATTTCAGATATAGGTGCCGATAGGCATTTCAGATATAGTTGCCGATTGGCATTTTAAAAATAGGTGCCGATAGGCATTTCAGATATAGAAGCCGATAGGCATTTCAAATATAGGTGCCGATAGGCATTCCAGATATGGTTGCCGATAGGCATTTCAAATATAGGTGCTGATAGGCATTTCAGATGTAGTTTCCGATAGGCATTTCAAAAATAGGTGTCGATAGGCATTTCAGATATAGGTGTCGATAGGCATTTCAGATATAGGTGTCGATAGGCATTTCAGATATAGGTGTCGATAGGCATTTCAGATATAGGTGTCGATAGGCATTTCAGATATAGGTGTCGATAGGCATTTCAGATATAGGTGTCGATAGGCATTTCAGATATAGGTGCCGATAGGCATTTCAGATATAGTTGCCGATTGGCATTTTAAAAATAAGGGCCGATAGGCATTTCAGATATAGAAGCCGATAGGCATTTCAAATATAGGTGCCGATAGGCATTCCAGATATGGTTGCCGATAGGCATTTCAAATATAGGTGCTGATAGGCATTTCAGATGTAGTTTCCGATAGGCATTTCAAAAATAGGTGTCGATAGGCATTTCAGATATAGGTGTCGATAGGCATTTCAGATATAGGTGTCGATAGGCATTTCAGATATAGGTGTCGATAGGCATTTCAGATATAGGTGTCGATAGGCATTTCAGATATAGGTGTCGATAGGCATTTCAGATATAGGTGTCGATAGGCATTTCAGATATAGGTGTCGATAGGCATTTCAGATATAGGTGCCGATAGGCATTTCAGATATAGTTGCCGATTGGCATTTTAAAAATAGGTGCCGATAGGCATTTCAGATATAGAAGCCGATAGGCATTTCAAATATAGGTGCCGATAGGCATTCCAGATATGGTTGCCGATAGGCATTTCAAAAATAGGTGTCGATAGGCATTTCAGATATAGGTGTCGATAGGCATTTCAGATATAGGTGTCGATAGGCATTTCAGATAAAGGTGTCGATAGGCATTTCAGATATAGGTGTCGATAGGCATTTCAGATATAGGTGTCGATAGGCATTTCAGATATAGGTGTCGATAGGCATTTCAGATATAGGTGTCGATAGGCATTTCAGATATAGGTGCCGATAGGCATTTCAGATATAGTTGCCGAATGGCATTTTAAAAATAGGTGCCGATAGGCATTTCAGATATAGAAGCCGATAGGCATTTCAAATATAGGTGCCGATAGGCATTCTAGATATGGTTGCCGATAGGCATTTCAAATATAGGTGCTGATAGGCATTTCAGATGTAGTTTCCGATAGGCATTTCAAAAATAGGTGTCGATAGGCATTTCAGATATAGGTGTCGATAGGCATTTCAGATATAGGTGTCGATAGGCATTTCAGATATAGGTGTCGATAGGCATTTCAGATATAGGTGTCGATAGGCATTTCAGATATAGGTGTCGATAGGCATTTCAGATATAGGTGTCGATAGGCATTTCAGATATAGGTGTCGATAGGCATTTCAGATATAGGTGTCGATAGGCATTTCAGATAAAGGTTCCGATAGGCATTTCAGATATAGTTGCCGATTGGCATTTTAAAAATAGGTGCCGATAGGCATTTCAGATATAGAAGCCGATAGGCATTTCAAATATAGGTGCCGATAGGCATTCCAGATATGGTTGCCGATAGGCATTTCAAATATAGGTGCTGATAGGCATTTCAGATGTAGTTTCCGATAGGCATTTCAAAAATAGGTGTCGATAGGCATTTTAGATATAGGTGTCGATAGGCATTTCAGATATAGGTGTCGATAGGCATTTCAGATATAGGTGTCGATAGGCTTTTCAGATATAGGTGTCGATAGGCATTTCAGATATAGGTGTCGATAGGCATTTCAGATATAGGTGTCGATAGGCATTTCAGATATAAGTGTCGATAGGCATTTTAGATATAGGTGTCGATAGGCATTTCAGATATAGGTGTCGATAGGCATTTCAGATATAGGTGCCGATAGGCATTTTAGATATAGTTGCTGATTGGCATTTTAAAAATAGGTGCCGATAGGCATTTCAGATATAGAAGCCGATAGGCATTCCAAATATAGGTGCCGATAGGCATTCCAGATATGGTTGCCGATAGGCATTTCAAATATAGGTGCTGATAGGCAATTCAGATGTAGTTTCCGATAGGTATTTCAAAAATAGGTGTCGATAGGCATTTCAGATATAGGTGTCGATAGGCATTTCAGATATAGGTGTCGATAGGCATTTCAGATATAGGTGTCGATAGGCATTTCAGATATAGGTGTCGATAGGCATTTCAGATATAGGTGTCGATAGGCATTTCAGATATAGGTGCCGATAGGCATTTCAGATATAGTTGCCGATTGGCATTTTAAAAATAGGTGCCGATAGGCATTTCAGATATAGAAGTCGATAGGCATTTCAAATATAGGTGCCGATAGGCATTCCAGATATGGTTGCCGATAGGCATTTCAAATATAGGTGCTGATAGGCTTCTCAGATGTAGTTTCCGATAGGCATTTCAAAAATAGGTGTCGATAGGCATTTCAGATATAGGTGTCGATAGGCATTTCAGATATAGGTGTCGATAGGCATTTCAGAAATAGGTGCCGATAGGCATTTCAGATATAGTTGCCGATTGGCATTTTAAAAATAAGGGCCGATAGGCATTTCAGATATAGAAGCCGATAGGCATTTCAAATATAGGTGCCGAAGGCATTCCAGATATGGTTGCCGATAGGCATTTCAAATATAGGTGCTGATAGGCATTTCAGATGTAGTTTCCGATAGGCATTTCAAAAATAGGTGTCGATAGGCATTTCAGATATAGGTGTCGATAGGCATTTCAGATATAGGTGTCGATAGGCATTTCAGATATAGGTGTCGATAGGCATTTCAGATATAGGTGTCGATAGGCATTTCAGATATAGGTGTCGATAGGCATTTCAGATATAGGTGTCGATAGGCATTTCAGATATAGGTGTCGATAGGCATTTCAGATATAGGTGCCGATAGGCATTTCAGATATAGTTGCCGATTGGCATTTTAAAAATAGGTGCCGATAGGCATTTCAGATATAGAAGCCGATAGGCATTTCAAATATAGGTGCCGATAGGCATTCCAGATATGGTTGCCGATAGGCATTTCAAAAATAGGTGTCGATAGGCATTTCAGATATAGGTGTCGATAGGCATTTCAGATATAGGTGTCGATAGGCATTTCAGATAAAGGTGTCGATAGGCATTTCAGATATAGGTGTCGATAGGCATTTCAGATATAGGTGTCGATAGGCATTTCAGATATAGGTGTCGATAGGCATTTCAGATATAGGTGTCGATAGGCATTTCAGATATAGGTGCCGATAGGCATTTCAGATATAGTTGCCGAATGGCATTTTAAAAATAGGTGCCGATAGGCATTTCAGATATAGAAGCCGATAGGCATTTCAAATATAGGTGCCGATAGGCATTCTAGATATGGTTGCCGATAGGCATTTCAAATATAGGTGCTGATAGGCATTTCAGATGTAGTTTCCGATAGGCATTTCAAAAATAGGTGTCGATAGGCATTTCAGATATAGGTGTCGATAGGCATTTCAGATATAGGTGTCGATAGGCATTTCAGATATAGGTGTCGATAGGCATTTCAGATATAGGTGTCGATAGGCATTTCAGATAAAGGTGTCGATAGGCATTTCAGATATAGGTGTCGATAGGCATTTCAGATATAGGTGTCGATAGGCATTTCAGATATAGGTGTCGATAGGCATTTCAGATAAAGGTTCCGATAGGCATTTCAGATATAGTTGCCGATTGGCATTTTAAAAATAGGTGCTGATAGGCATTTCAGATATAGAAGCCGATAGGCATTTCAAATATAGGTGCCGATAGGCATTCCAGATATGGTTGCCGATAGGCATTTCAAATATAGGTGCTGATAGGCATTTCAGATGTAGTTTCCGATAGGCATTTCAAAAATAGGTGTCGATAGGCATTTTAGATATAGGTGTCGATAGGCATTTCAGATATAGGTGTCGATAGGCATTTCAGATATAGGTGTCGATAGGCTTTTCAGATATAGGTGTCGATAGGCATTTCAGATATAGGTGTCGATAGGCATTTCAGATATAGGTGTCGATAGGCATTTCAGATATAAGTGTCGATAGGCATTTCAGATATAGGTGTCGATAGGCATTTCAGATATAGGTGTCGATAGGCATTTCAGATATAGGTGCCGATAGGCATTTTAGATATAGTTGCTGATTGGCATTTTAAAAATAGGTGCCGATAGGCATTTCAGATATAGAAGCCGATAGGCATTCCAAATATAGGTGCCGATAGGCATTCCAGATATGGTTGCCGATAGGCATTTCAAATATAGGTGCTGATAGGCAATTTAGATGTAGTTTCCGATAGGTATTTCAAAAATAGGTGTCGATAGGCATTTCAGATATAGGTGTCGATAGGCATTTCAGATATAGGTGTCGATAGGCATTTCAGATATAGGTGTCGATAGGCATTTCAGATATAGGTGTCGATAGGCATTTCAGATATAGGTGTCGATAGGCATTTCAGATATAGGTGCCGATAGGCATTTCAGATATAGTTGCCGATTGGCATTTTAAAAATAGGTGCCGATAGGCATTTCAGATATAGAAGTCGATAGGCATTTCAAATATAGGTGCCGATAGGCATTCCAGATATGGTTGCCGATAGGCATTTCAAATATAGGTGCTGATAGGCATTTCAGATGTAGTTTCCGATAGGCATTTCAAAAATAGGTGTCGATAGGCATTTCAGATATAGGTGTCGATAGGCATTTCAGATATAGGTGTCGATAGGCATTTCAGATATAGGTGTCGATAGGCATTTCAGATATCGGTGTCGATAGGCATTTCAGATATAGGTGTCGATAGGCATTTCAGATATAGGTGTCGATAGGCATTTCAGATATAGGTGTTGATAGGCATTTCAGATATAGGTGCCGATAGGCATTTCAGATATAGTTGCCGATTGGTATTTTAAAAATAGGAGCCGATAGGCATTTCAGATATAGAAGCCGATAGGCATTTCAAATATAGGTGCCGATAGGCATTCCAGATATGGTTGCCGATAGGCATTTCAAATATAGGTGCTGATAGGCATTTCAGATATAGTTGCCGATTGGCATTTTAAAAATAGGTGCCGATAGGCATTTCAGATATAGAAGCCGATAGGCATTTCAAATATAGGTGCCGATAGGCATTCCAGATATGGTTGCCGATAGGCATTTCAAATATAGGTGCTGATAGGCATTCCAGTTATGGTTGCCGATAGGCATTTCAAATATAGGTGCTGATAGGCATTTCAGATGTAGTTTCCGATAGGCATTTCAAAAATAGGTGTCGATAGGCATTTCAGATATAGGTGTCGATAGGCATTTCAGATATAGGTGTCGATAGGCATTTCAGATATAGGTGTCGATAGGCATTTCAAATATAGGTGTCGATAGGCATTTCAGATATAGGTGCCGATAGGCATTTCAGATATAGTTGCCGATTGGCATTTTAAAAATAGGTGCCGATAGGCATTTCAAATATAGAAGCCGATAGGCATTTCAAATATAGGTGCCGATAGGCATCCCAGATATGGTTGCCGATAGGCATTTCAAATATAGGTGCTGATAGGCATTTCAGATGTAGTTTCCGATAGGCATTTCAAAAATAGGTGTCGATAAGCATTTCAGATATAGGTGTCGATAGGCATTTCAGATATAGGTGTATATAGGCATTTCAGATATAGGTGTCGATAGGCATTTCAGATATATGTGTCGATAGGCATTTCAGATATAGGTGTCGATAGGCATTTCAGATATAGGTGTCGATAGGCATTTCAGATATAGGTGTCGAAAGGCATTTAAGATATAGGTGCCGATAGGCATTTCAGATATAGTTGCCGATTGGCATTTTAAAAATAGGTGCCGATAGGCATTTCAGATATAGAAGCCGATAGGCATTTCAAATATAGGTGCCGATAGGCATTCCAGATATGGTTGCCGATAGGCATTTCAAATATAGGTGCTGATAGGCATTTCAGATGTAGTTTCCGATAGGCATTTTAAAAATAGGTGTCGATAGGCATTTCAGATATAGGTGTCGATAGGCATTTCAGATATAGGTGTCGATAGGTATTTCAGATATAGGTGTCGATAGGCATTTCAGATATAGGTGTCGATAGGCATTTCAGATATAGGTGTCGATAGGCATTTCAGATATAGGTGTCGATAGGCATTTCAGATATAGGTGTCGATAGGCATTTCAGATATAGGTGCCGATAGGCATTTCAGATATAGTTGCCGATTGGCATTTTAAAAATAGGTGCCGATAGGCATTTCAGATATAGAAGCCGATAGGCATTTCAAATATAGGTGCCGATAGGCATTCCAGATATGGTTGCCGATAGGCATTTCAAATATAAGTGCTGATAGGCATTTCAGATGTAGTTTCCGATAGGCATTTCAAAAATAGGTGTCGATAGGCATTTCAGATATAGGTGTCGATAGGCATTTCAGATATAGGTGTCGATAGGTATTTCAGATATAGGTGTCGATAGGCATTTCAAATATAGGTGTCGATAGGCATTTCAGATATAGGTGTCGATAGGCATTTCAGATATAGGTGTCGATAGGCATTTTAGATATAGGTGTCGATAGGCATTTCAGATATAGGTGTCGATAGGCATTTCAGATATAGGTGCCGATAGGCATTTCAGATATAGTTGCCGATTGGCATTTTAAAAATAGGTGCCGATAGGCATTTCAGATATAGAAGCCGATAGGCATTTCAAATATAGGTGCCGATAGGCATTCCAGATATGGTTGCCGATAGGCATTTCTAATATAGGTGCTGATAGGCATTTCAGATGTAGTTTCCGATAGGCATTTCAAAAATAGGTGTCGATAGGCATTTCAGATATAGGTGTCGATAGGCATTTCAGATATAGGTGTCGATAGGCATTTCAGATATAGGTGTCGATAGGCATTTCAGATATAGGTGTCGATAGGCATTTCAGATATAGGTGTCGATAGGCATTTCAGATATAGGAGTCGATAGGCATTTCAGATATTGGTGCCGATAGGTATTTCAGATATAGTTGCCGATTGGCATTTTAAAAATAGGTGCCGATAGGCATTTCAGATATAGAAGCCGATAGGCATTTCAAATATAGGTGCCGATAGGCATTCCAGATATGGTTGCCGATAGGCATTTCAAATATAGGTGATGATAGGCATTTCAGATGTAGTTTCCGATAGGCATTTCAAAAATAGGTGTCGATAGGCATTTCAGATATAGGTGTCGATAGGCATTTCAGATATAGGTGTCGATAGGCATTTCAGATATAGGTGTCGATAGGCATTTCAGATATAGGTGTCGATAGGCATTTCAGATATAGGTGTCGATAGGCATTTCAGATATAGGTGTCGATAGGCATTTCAGATATAGGTGTCGATAGGCATTTCAGATATAAGTGCCGATAGGCATTTCAGATATAGTTGCCGATTGGCATTTTAAAAATAGGTGCCGATAGGCATTTCAGATATAGAAGCCGATAGGCATTTCAAATATAGGTGCCGATAGGCATTCCAGATATGGTTACCGATAGGCATTTCAAATATAGGTGCTGATAGGCATTTCAGATGTAGTTTCCGATAGGCATTTCAAAAATAGGTGTCGATAGGCATTTCAGATATAGGTGTCGATAGGCATTTCAGATATAGGTGTCGATAGGCATTTCAGATATAGGTGTCGATAGGCATTTCAGATATAGGTGTCGATAGGCATTTCAGATATAGGTGTCGATAGGCATTTCAGATATAGGTGTCGATAGGCATTTCAGATATAGGTGTCGATAGGCATTTCAGATATAAGTGCCGATAGGCATTTCAGATATAGTTGCCGATTGGCATTTTAAAAATAGGTGCCGATAGGCATTTCAGATATAGAAGCCGATAGGCATTTCAAATATAGGTGCCGATAGGCATTCCAGATATGGTTGCCGATAGGCATTTCAAATATAAGTGCTGATAGGCATTTCAGATGTAGTTTCCGATAGGCATTTCAAAAATAGGTGTCGATAGGCATTTCAGATATAGGTGTCGATAGGCATTTCAGATATAGGTGTCGATAGGCATTTCAGATATAGGTGTCGATAGGCATTTCAGATATAACTGTCGATAGGCATTTCAGATATAGGTGTCGATAGGCATTTCAGATATAGGTGTCGATAGGCATTTCAGATATAGGTGTCGATAGGCATTTCAGATATAGGTGTCGATAGGCATTTCAGATATAGGTGCCGATAGGCATTTCAGATATAGTTGCCGATTGGCATTTTAAAAATAGGTGCCGATAGGCATTTCAGATATAGAAGCCGATAGGCATTTCAAATATAGGTGCCTATAGGCATTCCAGATATGGTTGCCGATAGGCATTTCAAATATAGGTGCTGATAGGCATTTCGGATGTAGTTTCCGATAGGCCTTTCAAAAATAGGTGTCGATAGGCATTTCAGATATAAATGTCGATAGGCATTTCAGATATAGGTGTCGATAGGCATTTCAGATATAGGTGTCGATAGGCATTTCAGATATAGGTGTCGATAGGCATTTCAGATATAGGTGTCGATAGGCATTTCAGATATAGGTGTCGATAGGCATTTTAGATATAGGTGTCGATAGGCATTTCAGATATAGGTGCCGATAGGCATTTCAGATATAGTTGCCGATTGGCATTTTAAAAATAGGTGCCGATAGGCATTTCAGATATAGAAGCCGATAGGCATTTCAAATATAGGTGCTGATAGGCATTTCAGATGTAGTTTCCGATAGGCATTTCAAAAATAGGTGTCGATAGGCATTTCAGATATAGGTGTCGATAGGCATTTCAGATATTGGTGTCGATAGGCATTTCAGATATAGGTGTCGTTAGGCATTTCAGATATAGGTGTCGATAGGCATTTCAGATATAGGTGTCGATAGGCATTTCAGATATAGGTGTCGATAGGCATTTCAGATATAGGTGTCGGCACTTCAGATATAGGTGCCGATAGGCATTTCAGATATAGTTGCCGATTGGCATTTTAAAAATAGGTGCCGATAGGCATTTCAGATATAGAAGCCGATAGGCATTTCAAATATAGGTGCTGATAGGCATTCCAGATATGGTTGCCGATAGGCATTTCAAATATAAGTGCTGATAGGCATTTCAGATGTAGTTTCCGATAGGCATTTCAAAAATAGGTGTCGATGGGCATTTCAGATATAGGTGTCGATAGGCATTTCAGATATAGGTGTCGATAGGCATTTCAGATATAGGTGTCGATAGGCATTTCAGATATAGGTGTCGATAGGCATTTCAGATATAGGTGTCGATAGGCATTTCAGATATAGGTGTCGATAGGCATTTCAGATATAGGTGTCGATAGGCATTTCAGATATAGGCGCCGATAGGCATTTTAGATATAGTTGCCGATTGGCATTTTAAAAATAGGTGCCGATAGGCATTTCAGATATAGAAGCCGATAGGCATTTCAAATATAGGTGCCGATAGGCATTCCAGATATGGTTGCCGATAGGCATTTCAAATATAGGTGCTGATAGGCATTTCAGATGTAGTTTCCGATAGGCATTTCAAAAATAGGTGTCGATAGGCATTTCAGATATAGGTGTCGATAGGCATTTCAGATATAGGTGTCGATAGGCATTTCAGATATAGGTGTCGATAGGCATTTCAGGTATAGGTGTCGATAGGCATTTCAGATATAGGTGTCGATAGGCATTTCAGATATAGGTGTCGATAGGCATTTCAGATATAGTTGCCGATTGGCATTTTAAAAATAGGTGCCGATAGGCATTTCAGATATAGAAGCCGATAGGCATTTCAAATATAGGTGCCGATAGGCATTCCAGATATGGTTGCCGATAGGCATTTCAAATATAGGTGCTGATAGGCATTTCAGATGTAGTTTCCGATAGGCATTTCAAAAATAGGTGTCGATAGGCATTTCAGATATAGGTGTCGATAGGCATTTCAGATATAGGTGTCGATAGGCATTTCAGATATAGGTGTCGATAGGCATTTCAGATATAGGTGTCAATAGGCATTTCAGATATAGGTGTCGATAGGCATTTCAGATATAGGTGCCGATAGGCATTTCAGATATAGTTGCCGATTAGCATTTTAAAAATAGGTGCCGATAGGCATTTCAGATATAGAAGCCGATAGGCATTTCAAATATAGGTGCCGATAGGCATTCCAGATATGGTTGCCGATAGGCATTTCAAATATAGGTGCTGATAGGCATTTCAGATGTAGTTTCCGATAGGCATTTCAAAAATAGGTGTCGATAGGCATTTCAGATATAGGTGTCGATAGGCATTTCAGATATAGGTGTCGATAGGCATTTCAGATATAGGTGTCGATAGGCATTTCAGATATAGGTGTCGATAGGCATTTCAGATATAGTTGCCGATTGGCATTTTAAAAATAGGTGCCGATAGGCATTTCAGATATAGAAGCCGATAGGCATTTCAAATATAGGTGCCGATAGGCATTCCAGATATGGTTGCCGATAGGCATTTCAAATATAGGTGCTGATAGGCATTTCAGATGTAGTTTCCGATAGGCATTTCAAAAATAGGTGTCGATAGGCATTTCAGATATAGGTGTCGATAGGCATTTCAGATATAGGTGTCGATAGGCATTTCAGATATAGGTGTCGATAGGCATTTCAGATATAGGTGTCAATAGGCATTTCAGATATAGGTGTCGATAGGCATTTCAGATATAGGTGCCGATAGGCATTTCAGATATAGTTGCCGATTAGCATTTTAAAAATAGGTGCCGATAGGCATTTCAGATATAGAAGCCGATAGGCATTTCAAATATAGGTGCCGATAGGCATTCCAGATATGGTTGCCGATAGGCATTTCAAATATAGGTGCTGATAGGCATTTCAGATGTAGTTTCCGATAGGCATTTCAAAAATAGGTGTCGATAGGCATTTCAGATATAGGTGTCGATAGGCATTTCAGATATAGGTGTCGATAGGCATTTCAGATATAGGTGTCGATAGGCATTTCAGATATAGGTGTCGATAGGCATTTCAGATATAGGTGTCGATAGGCATTTCAGATATAGGTGTCGATAGGCATTTCAGATATAGGTGTCGATAGGCATTTCAGATATAGGTGCCGATAGGCATTTCAGATATAGTTGCCGATTGGCAATTTAAAAATAGGTGCCGATAGGCATTTCAGATATAGAAGCCGATAGGCATTTCAAATATAGGTGCCGATAGGCATTCCAGATATGGTTGCCGATAGGCATTTCAAATATAGGTGCTTATAGGCATTTCAGATGTAGTTTTCGATAGGCATTTTAAAAATAGGTGTCGATAGGCATTTCAGATATAGGTGTCGATAGGCATTTCAGATATAGGTGTCGATAGGCATTTCAGATATAGGTGTCGATAGGCATTTCAGATATAGGTGTCGATAGGCATTTCAGATATAGTTGCCGATTGGCATTTTAAAAATAGGTGCCGATAGGCATTTCAGATATAGAAGCCGATAGGCATTTCAAATATAGGTGCCGATAGGCATTCCAGATATGGTTGCCGATAGGCATTTCAAATATAAGTGCTGATAGGCATTTCAGATGTAGTTTCCGATAGGCATTTCAAAAATAGGTGTCGATAGGCATTTCAGATATAGGTGTCGATAGGCATTTCAGATATAGGTGTCGATAGGCATTTCAGATATAGGTGTCGATAGGCATTTCAAATATAGGTGTCGATAGGCATTTCAGATATAGGTGTCGATAGGCATTTCAGATATAGGTGTCGATAGGCATTTCAGATATAGGTGTCGATAGGCATTTCAGATATAGGTGTCGATAGGCATTTCAGATATAGGTGCCGATAGGCATTTCAGATATAGTTGCCGATTGGCATTTTAAAAATAGGTGCTGATAGGCATTTCAGATATAGAAGCCGATAGGCATTTCAAATATAGGTGCCGATAGGCATTCCAGATATGGTTACCGATAGGCATTTCAAATATAGGTGCTGATAGGCATTTCAGATGTAGTTTCCGATAGGCATTTCAAAAATAGGTGTCGATAGGCATTTCAGATATAGGTGTCGATAGGCATTTCAGATATAGGTGTCGATAGGCATTTCAGATATAGGTGTCGATAGGCATTTCAGATATAGGTGTCGATAGGCATTTCAGATATAGGTGTCGATAGGCATTTCAGATATAGGTGCCGATAGGCATTTCAGATATAGTTGCCGATTGGCATTTTAAAAATAGGTGCCGATAGGCATTTCAGATATAGAAGCCGATAGGCATTTCAAATATAGGTGCCGATAGGCATTCCAGATATGGTTGCCGATAGGCATTTAAAATATAAGTGCTGATAGGCATTTCAGATGTAGTTTCCGATAGGCATTTCAAAAATAGGTGTCGATAGGCATTTCAGATATAGGTGTCGATAGGCATTTCAGATATAGGTGTCGATAGGCATTTCAGATATAGGTGTCGATAGGCATTTCAAATATAGGTGTCGATAGGCATTTCAGATATAGGTGTCGATAGGCATTTCAGATATAGGTGTCGATAGGCATTTCAGATATAGGTGCCGATAGGCATTTCAGATATAGTTGCCGATTGGCATTTTAAAAATAGGTGCCGATAGGCATTTCAGATATAGAAGCCGATAGGCATTTCAAATATAGGTGCCGATAGGCATTCCAGATATGGTTGCCGATAGGCATTTCAAATATAGGTGCTGATAGGCATTTCAGATGTAGTTTCCGATAGGCATTTCAAAAATAGGTGTCGATAGGCATTTCAGATATAGGTGTCGATAGGCATTTCAGATATAGGTGTCGATAGGCATTTCAGATATAGGTGTCGATAGGCATTTCAGATATAGGTGTCGATAGGCATTTCAGATATAGGTGTCGATAGGCATTTCAGATATAGGTGTCGATAGGCATTTCAGATATAGGTGTCGATAGGCATTTCAGATATAAGTGCCGATAGGCATTTCAGTTATAGTTGCCGATTGGAATTTTAAAAATAGGTGCCGATAGGCATTTCAGATATAGAAGCTGTGATGATGTTGGAATCAGCCTGTACAAATTATATTAAGAATTAAATGATGTAATAAATTAATTATTATATAATATTGAATACTTGTATTTTAGTTTTAATTTTAAAAGATCACTGTTTTAATTCATGTCATCGAATACAGAATAAAATAAAAACTTATATTAAAAAAGACTATTTTAATATTACATGGCGCAGTCGGAAATTACTTAAAATAAATAATTTAAAAAAATGGGAGATAAAGGGTTACTGCCTATGCAGATGACAGGAAACTTAGCCATTAATTGGGACAAATGGCGGAGAAGATTCGAAAATTACCTGATAGCAACTGATCTTTGTGACAAGACAGAAAAGAAGCAATGCGCGGTGTTGTTACACTACATAGGTGAAGAATGTGAGGATATATACAGCACATTTACATTTGGGAATGATGAAAATAATAAAATTAAAATTCTACTTCAAAAATTCGAGGATTATTTTAAGCCGAAAAAGAATATCACTTATGAACGCTACAAGTTCTTTTCTCGCAAACAGCAACAACACGAAACAGTCGATCAGTTTGTGACTGTACTCAAGAAACTAGCCAGCACATGTGAATTCGGAAATTTGAAAAATGCCCTAATCAAGGATTTGTTAATTTGCGGCTTGCAAAGCAACGTGTTACGGGAGACATTGTTGAAGGATACGGAGTTAGATTTAGAAAAGGCGATCAACGTTTGCCGAACCAGCGAAATAGCCAAACAACAGTCCAGCGTAGTCACCATGGAGAGGACAAGAGAAGTTCACAGGGTTGCAGTGGCATCTACTAGTCAAGGAAGACAACGAAGAAACAACAATGAAGAAAATTCACGTATGTATGAACAATGCTTTAGATGTGGTGGACGATATCATATCAGAAGTAATTGCCCTGCGGTGGGAAAGATTTGTAATTTATGTAAAAAAGAAAACCATTATGCGAACGTCTGCAAAACTAAAAATAGAAATGTCCATGTTGTTAATAGTAATGAACGGGAAAATAAATTATATGATGTAAATTCTCAAAATGAAAATAATGATAATTTGGGTAATAATGTTGAATCAAGTAATAATTTGTTTTTGGGTATATTGAATCAAATAAATTATTTAGGTAAAGATTGGACTGTAGAAGTAAATTTCATTGATAGCAATAAGAAAGAAAATTTTAAAATAGATACAGGCGCACAAGCAAATTGCATGAGTTTGAACACTTTTAGAAAAATAGGTTTTAAAGAAAATGTTTTAGAAAAAACAAATATTAAATTAAGTAACTATTGTGGTACATTTTTAAACGTTCTGGGTACATGTTCGCTAAAATGCCAGGTTCAAAATAAAGTTCGTCAATTGGAATTTCATGTGGTAACTAACAATGCTCCACCTGTGTTAGGTTTGCCAACATGCGATCATTTAAATTTAGTCAAAAGAATAAATACAATTGAAACCAATAATATAATAAATGAAAATAATGATTTGTTTGAAGGGTTAGGTTGTCTTAAAATGGAACCTTATAACATTAAAATAGATAAAAATGTAGCACCGGTAATTCATGCACCAAGGAAAGTACCTTTTTTATTAATGAATAAATTAAAAGAGGAACTAGTTAAATTAGAAAAGTTAAAAGTAATAACTAAAGTAACCGAGCCGACTCTTTGGGTAAATTCGTTAGTCATTGTTCGCAAGTCCAATGGAGATATAAGATTGTGTTTAGATCCTAAAGACTTGAATAAAGCGATACTCAGAGAGCACTACCAATTACCAACAGTAGATCAAATTTTTAGTAAATTAGAAAATGCACAATATTTCAGTATTTTAGATTGTAGTAATGGATTTTGGCAAATTATAGTCGATGAAAGCAGCTCAAAACTTTTCACTTTTAATACGCCTTTTGGAAGGTTTCGATTCTTAAGGTTGCCTTACGGTATAAGTTGTGCCCCAGAGATTTTTTCACGCATAATTAAACAAATATTTGAGGACATGGAAGGCGTAGATTCATATGTTGATGACATTTTGGTATGGGGTTCAAGTTTAGAAGAGCACAATGAGAGGTTAGAGAAAGTTTTAAAAAGAATCAAAGAAAATAATTTAAAGTTAAATAAGAATAAATGTAAATTTGGGGTAAGAGAAATTAAATACATGGGACATAAAATCACATCGAGCGGTATATCACCTGATAATTCAAAAATTAGTGCCATAATAAATATGCAACCGCCAACGGATAAAAAATCGTTAGAGAGATTTCTGGGAATGGTTAATTATGTAGGTCGCTTCATTAGTAATCTGGCAGAAATATCGGCACCCTTGCGTAAACTATTAAAGAAAAATATAATGTGGTACTGGGAAAGGGAACAAGAGGAAGCTTTTCAATCATTAAAAAACAAATTAATAGAAAAACCAGTTTTAAAATATTTTCAAATTAACGAACCAGTTACAATATCGGTCGATGCTTCTTTAAACGGAGTTGGAGCGGTATTGTTACAGAATAATATTCCTGTTGCTTACGGTTCTAAGTCATTAACTGAATGTCAAAAAAGATGGGCCCAAATAGAAAAGGAATTGTATGCAATAGTTTTTGGATGTGAAAGGTTTTCGCAGTATGTTTACGCAAAGGAAAATATAACGATAGAGACTGATCATAAACCGTTAGTACACATAATGAACAAACCTTTGGTTGATTGTCCTTTAAGATTACAAAGAATGATGATACGATTACAGCCGTATAAAATAAATTTAATATATAAGCCGGGTAAAGAATTAATAGTAGCCGATTGTTTGTCGCGCGCTTTTGAAATCAATAAAACGGATGAAAATGCTCTTAGTGAACAGGAGATAGAGGCTCACGTGTGTATTGTTAATTTAACTTTGCAAATTACTGATAGACAGAGAAATAGGTTTAAACTTGAAACGGAAAAAGATGAAATTATGCAAATATTGAAAAGTTATGTAAGAAACGGATGGCCTGATAAAATAAAAAATGTTGATGATCGTGTAAAACCTTATTTTCAGTATCGAGCTGAGATAACGGAACTAGATAATTTAATTTTTAAAAATTCTCTCTTAATAGTCCCTAGAGCACTACGAAAAGAAATGTTGAATAGAATACATTACGGACATTTAGGAATAGAAAAATGTAAATCGCGAGCTAGAGAATGTTTGTTTTGGCCTCAAATGAACAACGATATTGTAAATTTAATACAAAGTTGCGAAAGTTGTTCAATGTATAAAAAATCAAATGTTAGAGAGCCATTGATACCACATGATATTCCTGAACGACCTTGGCAAAAAGTTGGTATGGATATTTTTGAGTTAGATGGTTTTAAATATTTACTTTTAATTGATTATTATTCTAAGTTTGTAGAAATAGCTTTATTAAAAAATGATACAACAAGTGCAAATGTAATTAATCACTTAAAATCAATTTTTTCACGTCATGGAATTCCTGAGATACTATTTTCTGATCAAGGAACTCAATTAAATTCAAAAGAATTTCATGACTTTGCAAATGAATGGGATTTTCAAAATGTTTATTCGTCACCAACGCATGCACAATCTAACGGTATGGCTGAACGCGCTATACAGACTGTCAAAGGAATGCTACGAAAAGGTTTTAGAGAAAAGAAAGATTTGTATTTAATTTTATTAGAGTACCGTAACACATCCTTACAAAATCTTGGTACGCCATCAGAAATGTTAATGGGTCGTAGACTTAGAGGCATTTTACCATTAAATAACAAATTATTAACTCCAAAAATTATAAAACCGGATATCGTTAGAAAAGTATGGCATTCAAATCAGGAAAAACAAAGTCAATATTATAATAGAGGTGTTAAAAATTTACCAGAATTGAAAACCGGAAATGATGTGCGAGTGCAAAGGGGAAGAAAATGGTATCCAGGTGTAATTTGTAATAAACTCGAAAATAAATTTAGAACATATAATATAAAAATGGATAACGGTAATGTTCTGGAACGGAACAGAAAATATATTTTACCAAAATCATCATTATTTCCTTTATGTGATAACATAGAAAATAGAATAGAAGCAACGACACCTAAAGGTAATCAAAATATAACGCGATATGGGCGTGTTGTAAAACCCCCACAAAGACTGATATTTCAATAATTAAAAAAAAAAAAAAAAAAAAAAGGAAGTTGTGATGATGTTGGAATCAGCCTGTACAAATTATATTAAGAATTAAATGATGTAATAAATTAATTATTATATAATATTGAATACTTGTATTTTAGTTTTAATTTTAAAAGATCACTGTTTTAATTCATGTCATCGAATACAGAATAAAATAAAAACTTATATTAAAAAAGACTATTTTAATATTACAGAAGCCGATAGGCATTTCAAATATAGGTGCCGATAGGCATTCCAGATATGGTTGCCGATAGGCATTTCAAATATAAGTGCTGATAGGCATTTCAGATGTAGTTTCCGATAGGCATTTCAAAAATAGGTGTCGATAGGCATTTCAGATATAGGTGTCGATAGGCATTTCAGATATAGGTGTCGATAGGCATTTCAGATATAGGTGTCGATAGGCATTTCAGATATAGGTGTCGATAGGCATTTCAGATATAGGTGTCGATAGGCATTTCAGATATAGGTGTCGATAGGCATTTCAGATATAGGTGTCGATAGGCATTTCAGATATAGGTGTCGATAGGCATTTCAGATATAGGTGCCGATAGGCATTTCAGATATAGTTGCCGATTGGCATTTTAAAAATAGGTGCCGATAGGCATTTCAGATATAGAAGCCGATAGGCATTTCAAATATAGGTGCCGATAGGCATTCCAGATATGGTTGCCGATAGGCATTTCAAATATAGGTGCTGATAGGCATTTCAGATGTAGTTTCCGATAGGCATTTCAAAAATAGGTGTCGATAGGCATTTCAGATATAGGTGTCGATAGGCATTTCAGATATAGGTGTCGATAGGCATTTCAGATATAGGTGTCGATAGGCATTTCAGATATAGGTGTCGATAGGCATTTCAGATATAGGTGTCGATAGGCATTTCAGATATAGGTGTCGATAGGCATTTCAGATATAGGTGTCGATAGGCATTTCAGATATAGGTGCCGATAGGCATTTCAGATATAGTTGCCGATTGGCATTTTAAAAATAGGTGCCGATAGGCATTTCAGATATAGAAGCCGATAGGCATTTCAAATATAGGTGCCGATAGGCATTCCAGATATGGTTGCCGATAGGCATTTCAAATATAGGTGCTGATAGGCATTTCAGATGTAGTTTCCGATAGGCATTTCAAAAATAGGTGTCGATAGGCATTTCAGATATAGGTGTCGATAGGCATTTCAGATATAGGTGTCGATAGGCATTTCAGATTTAGGTGTCGATAGGCATTTCAGATATAGGTGTCGATAGGCATTTCAGATATAGGTGTCGATAGGCATTTCAGATATAGGTGTCGATAGGCATTTCAGATATAGGTGTCGATAGGCATTTCAGATATAGGTGCCGATAGGAATTACAGATATAGTTGCCGATTGGCATTTTAAAAATAGGTGCCGATAGGCATTTCAGATATAGAAGCCGATAGGCATTTCAAATATAGGTGCCGATGGGCATTCCAGATGTGGTTGCCGATAGGCATTTCAAATATAGGTGCTGATAGGCATTTCAGATGTAGTTTCCGATAGGCATTTCAAAAATAGGTGTCGATAGGCATTTCAGATATAGGTGTCGATAGGCATTTCAGATATAGGTGTCGATAGGCATTTCAGATATAGGTGTCGATAGGCATTTCAGATATAGGTGCCGATAGGCATTTCAGATATATTTGCCCATTGGCATTTTAAAAATAGGTGCCGATACGCATTTCAGATATAGAAGCCGATAGGCATTTCAAATATAGGTGCCGATAGGCATTCCAGATATGGTTGCCGATAGGCATTTCAAATATAGGTGCTGATAGGCATTTCAGATGTAGTTTCCGATAGGCATTTCAAAAATAGGTGTCGATAGGCATTTCAGATATAGGTGTCGATAGGCATTTCAGATATAGGTGTCGATAGGCATTTCAGATATAGGTGTCCATAGGCATTTCAGATATAGGTGTCGATAGGCATTTCAGATATAGGTGTCGATAGGCATTTCAGATATAGGTGTCGATAGGCATTTCAGATATAGGTGTCGATAGGCATTTCAGATATAGGTGCCGATAGGCATTTCAGATATAGTTGCCGATTGGCATTTTAAAAATAGGTGCCGATAGGCATTTCAAATATAGAAGCCGATAGGCATTTCAAATATAGGTACCGATAGGCATTCCAGATATGGTTGCCGATAGGCATTTCAAATATAGGTGCTGATAGGCATTTCAGATGTAGTTTCCGATAGGCATTTTAAAAATAGGTGTCGATAGGCATTTCAGATATAGGTGTCGATAGGCATTTCAGATATAGGTGTCGATAGGCATTTCAGATATAGGTGTCGATAGGCATTTCAGATAGAGGTGTCGATAGGCATTTCAGATATAGTTGCCGATTGGCATTTTAAAAATAGGTGCCGATAGGCATTTCAGATATAGAATCCGATGGGCATTTCAAATATAGATGCCGATAGGCATTCCAGATATGGTTGCCGATAGGCATTTCAAATATAAGTGCTGATAGGCATTTCAGATGTAGTTTTCGATAGGCATTTCAAAAATAGGTGTCGATAGGCATTTCAGATATAGGTGTCGATAGGCATTTCAGATATAGGTGTCGATAGGCATTTCAGATATAGGTGTCGATAGGCATTTCAAATATAGGTGTCGATAGGCATTTCAGATATAGGTGTCGATAAGCATTTCAGATATAGGTGTCGATAGGCATTTCAGATATAGGTGTCGATAGGCATTTCAGATATAGGTGTCGATAGGCATTTCAGATATAGGTGTCGATAGGCATTTCAGATATAGGTGTCGATAGGCATTTCAGATATAGGTGTCGATAGGCATTTCAGATATAGGTGTCGATAGGCATTTCAGATATAGGTGTCGATAGGCATTTCAGATATAGGTGTCGATAGGCATTTCAGATATAGGTGCCGATAGGCATTTCAGATATAGTTGCCGATTGGCATTTTAAAAATAGGTGCCGATAGGCATTTCAGATATAGAAGCCGATAGGCATTTCAAATATAGGTGCCGATAGGCATTCCAGATATGGTTGCCGATAGGCATTTCAAATATAGGTGCTGATAGGCATTTCAGATGTAGTTTCCGATAGGCATTTCAAAAATAGGTGTCGATAGGCATTTCAGATATAGGTGTCGATAGGCATTTCAGATATAGGTGTCGATAGGCATTTCAGATATAGGTGTCGATAGGCATTTCAGATATAGGTGTCGATAGGCATTTCAGATATAGGTGTCGATAGGCATTTCAGATATAGGTGTCGATAGGCATTTCAGATATAGGTGTCGATAGGCATTTCAGATATAGGTGTCGATAGGCATTTCAGATATAGGTGCCGATAGGCATTTCAGATATAGTTGCCGATTGGCATTTTAAAAATAGGTGCCGATAGGCATTTCAGATATAGAAGCCGATAGGCATTTCAAATATAGGTGACGATAGGCATTCCAGATATGGTTGCCGATAGGCATTTCAAATATAGGTGCTGATAGGCATTTCAGATGTAGTTTCCAATAGGCATTTCAAAAATAGGTGTCGATAGGCATTTCAGATATAGGTGTCGATAGGCATTTCAGATATAGGTGTCGATAGGCATTTCAGATATAGGTGTCGATAGGCATTTCAGATATAGGTGTCGATAGGCATTTCAGATATAGGTGTCGATAGGCATTTCAGATATAGGTGTCGATAGGCATTTCAGATATAGGTGCCGATAGGCATTTCAGATATAGTTGCCGATTGGCATTTTAAAAATAGGTGCCGATAGGCATTTCAGATATAGAAGCCGATAGGCATTTCAAATATAGGTGCCGATAGGCATTCCAGATATGGTTGCCGATAGGCATTTCAAATATAGGTGCTGATAGGCATTTCAGATGTAGTTTCCGATAGGCATTTCAAAAATAGGTGTCGATAGGCATTTCAGATATAGGTGTCGATAGGCATTTCAGATATTGGTGTCGATAGGCATTTCAGATATAGGTGTCGATAGGCATTTCAGATATAGGTGTCGATAGGCATTTCAGATATAGGTGTCGATAGGCATTTCAGATATAGGTGTCGATAGGCATTTCAGATATAGTTGCCGAATGGCATTTTAAAAATAGGTGCCGATAGGCATTTCAGATATAGAAGCCGATAGGCATTTCAAATATAGGTGCCGATAGGCATTCCAGATATGGTTGCCGATAGGCATTTCAAATATAAGTGCTGATAGGCATTTCAGATGTAGTTTTCGATAGGCATTTCAAAAATAGGTGTCGATAGGCATTTCAGATATAGGTGTCGATAGGCATTTCAGATATAGGTGTCGATAGGCATTTCAGATATAGGTGTCGATAGGCATTTCAGATATAGGTGTCGATAGGCATTTCAGATATAGGTGTCGATAGGCATTTCAGATATAGGTGTCGATAGGCATTTCAGATATAGGTGTCGATAGGCATTTCAGATATAGGTGTCGATAGGCATTTCAGATATAGGTGCCGATAGGCATTTCAGATATAGTTGCCGATTGGCATTTTAAAAATAGGTGCCGATAGGCATTTCAGATATAGAAGCCGATAGGCATTTCAAATATAGGTGCCGATAGGCATTCCAGATATGGTTGCCGATAGGCATTTCAAATATAGGTGCTGATAGGCATTTCAGATGTAGTTTCCGATAGGCATTTCAAAAATAGGTGTCGATAGGCATTTCAGATATAGGTGTCGATAGGCATTTCAGATATAGGTGTCGATAGGCATTTCAAATATAGGTGTCGATAGGCATTTCAGATATAGGTGTCGATAGGCATTTCAGATATAGGTGTCGATAGGCATTTCAGATATAGGTGTCGATAGGCATTTTAGATATAGTTGCCGATTGGCATTTTAAAAATAGGTGCCGATAGGCATTTCAGATATAGAAGCCGATAGGCATTTCAAATATAGGTGCCGATAGGCATTCCAGATATGGTTGCCGATAGACATTTCAAATATAGGTGCTGATAGGCATTTCAGATGTAGTTTCCGATAGGCATTTCAAAAATAGGTGTCGATAGGCATTTCAGATATAGCGTGGGCTTACTGCAAAAACCCTTTAAGTCCACTTTTGGTCATTTTTTAAGTTTTTATACCGGTAAGTCCCTCGCAGAAATCTGAATCGACTGGAAAAACCCGTTAAGTCCAATTGTAACAAAATAGCAATGTTTTATAGTATTCTATATAAAGTTAAGTCCAAATATGTACAATTTAAACTGCACAAACCCGGTAAATGCATTTGCATTGTTTTCGGTAAATAAATGTTTAAAAATAAAACTAACTTCTGCAAACAAAACCAGTTAAGTGCACTTATAGAGTTTTAGCTGTAACTATAGTCGGCAAAGTTTGAAATTTTTAACAGCGAAAATCTAGTAACAGCACTTATCGGGTTTTAGCTGTATATTGAACCAATATCTCAGAATATTAAAGACACATAACCTCACTTATCATGTTTGTGGTGTTAATTTTGTTATCTTGTGAATTTGTGTATTTTGTGTACAATGAACAAGAAAATGTCATCGAGAAGTGCAATAATGGTTTCTCTAGCCCTAGAAAAGTTAGCACGTGAAAATAGAGCGTCAGGTATGTACTTAAACAATAAATTAATTGCAATTGTTTTAAGGTTAAATTAAGTAACACTCGTGTTTTACTGATTAAAATAATATATTAAGTTAGTGTTAGACAATCATCAGAATTTTACTGAAAATTATCCTTATGAATCTAGACCTGGAATCAAAATGTTTATGCGACACTTAGTATAAAAAGGTTTTTCAATTTTTTCATTATCTTGTAGGTACTAAATATCGACAAATTCAAAATGTTATGATCATTTTTGTTTTTAGCTGCTGAAACTACTAATATGATACTTGCGCATGAAAATCCATTAATAGTAACAGAAAAATCGTCAAATGATTCCCTGCTAACAGTCCCAGTTGAAGCTGATAACAATAATTGTGGTGGTCCTTCGGCAAACGTGTTTCATTTGGCTTCAGCTACAGGTATGTACCAATACACTTTTGTTTTACTAAGTTTTTAAATAAAAAAAATATCGTTAAATTCTGTTCATATTCAAAACAGAAAAATATTCCTTTTTAGCTACTGAAGTTGCTACTGAAACTACGGAGGACGAATTTTCCGATTTTGGGTCAGACGATTCAATTCTAGACCCAAATTTTGAAATTGAACTACAAACATCACCTGGTCGTACTTTGTCGTTGGAAGAAAACGAGAAAGAAAAGGAAACTGAGACAAGAAAAAGTAGATGGAAGAAAAGTGAGCCATCGAAATGGAAAAAAAAATTGAAGAAGAAGCAGAAAATAGAAAATAAACATCCAAAGCCAGTAAACTGTGAAAATTGTAGATATAAATGCGGCATAAACATTTCAGAAGAAAATAGAATATCTATTTGTGAAAATTTTTGGAAGTGTGACTATACAAGACAGAAAGATTTTATTCTTGCGAATACAGTAAGTATGCTACCAGCAAGAAGAAGAACTAGAACAGAAGGCGGAAGAAAATTACGTAAAGATGCCAAAACATATTATTTGAGTTCAAATTCAATCAAATTTAGAGTATGCAAAGCTTTTTTCACTAAAACATTATGCATTTCTGGAGATGTGATAGATACTGCTTTTGATAGCAAAGGAGAAGGTGGAGTCTTTGTTGGGACTGACAAAAGAGGAAAAAAAACTCCAGCTAATAAAACTGATCCTGAGAGTGTGGATAAAGTTAAAAGACATATCGAAAGCTTTCCAACTATGGAGTCGCATTATTCCAGAAAATCGACAAATCGTCTATATCTAGATCCCCAGTTAAGTATCGCGAAAATGTATAGCCTATATAAGAAAGAGTGCTCGGTTAGTAATTGCAAACCCGTCAGTGAAATTACTTATAGAAGAATTTTCTGTACAAACTACAATTTATTTTTTTATAAACCAAAAAAGGACCAATGTCAACTTTGCACTCGCTATAATGCAACTAAGAATGCCGAAGAAAAATTGTCTCTTGAGGATGAATATACAGCGCATATCAGAAGAAAAAAAGAATGTAATCAAGCTAAGGCAACTGATAAAGAAAAATGCCAAACAGATCCAACTTTTATGTGCTGTACATTCGACTTACAATCCGTTTTACAGATCCCATCCAGTGATGTGAGCTCTATGTATTACAGCCTCAAAATCTGTATGTATAATTTCACAATATACGAACTTTCTGAGCCGAATGACGCCTTTTGTTATGGTTGGACTCAATTAAACGGTAAGAGAGGCAGTTCAGAAATAGGCACTTGCTTATTAAAGTATATTGCACAACTGAAAGCTGAGATAAAAAGCCTTTGTTTGTATTCTGACACATGCGGCGGTCAAAATCGCAACCAAAACACTGCCGCTCTATTTCTATACTTAGCTCAAAATAGTAATCTAGACGTTATTGAGCATAAATTCCTAGAAAGTGGGCACAGCTTTATGGAAGTTGACAGTATGCACAGTGCTATTGAGACAACAAAAAAATATATGCCAGTGTATACAATTCAGGATTGGCTGAATATTTTTAGAATAGCAAGATCTAAGAGGCTCAAAAATAAGAAAAGCTCTCCCTACAATGTATGTGAGTTATTACACACAGATTTCAAAGATTTGTCTCACCTGGCCAAATGCTTGATAAAAAATAAGAATAAGAATATTCAGGGTGAACCTGTAAATTGGCTGAAAGTAAAATGCTTTCGATTCCAAAAATGTAAACCAGGGTCTATAGAATATAGGTATGATCATTCATCAGATTACAAAGAAATAAATGTTTTTGGAAAAGGTCGTCCAATATCCCTTAGAGAACTCACCCTACAAAAATTGTATAAGGGCGTTCTCCCAATTACTGCCAAGAAAAAAAACAGTTTGTTACAATTATGTAGAAAGGGAGATATTCCAACTGAGTTTCAAGGCTGGTACAAATCTTTACCAACTTCAAAAGCTGCTAGAGATGATGTTCCTGCTCCTGGAGTAAATGACACCGACAGTGAGGAAGATGACAATTAGTGATATCAAACAAAATATAACCGTTGATTGACATAATATTATTATATTAATGTAATAAAAAAATAACGTTTTTTTTATATTTTATTATTATTATTAATAATAATATTATTATTGCTAAAATCATTCAGACTGTGTTTTTCCCAATCCTAAACTTCCAAAAGCCGTTAAGTCCAGTGTAATTTATTCAAATTAAAAAAATACTAGTATAATATTAATCTATGAAATACAATCAACTTATTAAAAAAATGTAAATCACTACTAGCTATTCATGTCACTGAAGTTTTGATATTGTTTGTTAAGAAATTGATTTTTCACAAAACAAAAGAGTTTCAATTGTGTTTTTCTCCGATTACAATAATTAGGACTTAACGGGTTCTTGCAGTAAGCCCACGATAGGTGTCGATAGGCATTTCAGATATAGGTGTCGATAGGCATTTCAGATATAGGTGTCGATAGCCATTTTAGATATAGGTGTCGATAGGCATTTCAGATATAGAAGCCGATAGGCATTTCAAATATAGGTGCCGATAGGCATTCCAGATATGGTTGCCGATAGGCATTTCAAATATAGGTGCTGATAGGCATTTCAGATGTAGTTTCCGATAGGCATTTCAAAAATAGGTGTCGATAGGCATTTCAGATATAGGTGTCGATAGGCATTTCAGATATAGGTGTCGATAGGCATTTCAGATATAGGTATCGATAGGCATTTCAGATATAGGTGTCGATAGGCATTTCAGATATAGGTGTCGATAGGCATTTCAGATATAGGTGCCGATAGGCATTTCAGATATAGTTGCCGATTGGCATTTTAAAAATAGGTGCCGATAGGCATTTCAGATATAGAAGCCGATAGGCATTTCAAATATAGGTGCCGATAGGCATTCCAGATATGGTTGCCGATAGGCATTTCAAATATAGGTGCTGATAGGCATTTCAGATGTAGTTTCCGATAGGCATTTTAAAAATAGGTGTCGATAGGCATTTCAGATATAGGTGTCGATAGGCATTTCAGATATAGGTGTCGATAGGCATTTCAGATATAGGTGTCGATAGGCATTTCAGATATAGGTGTCGATAGGCATTTCAGATATAGGTGTCGATAGGCATTTCAGATATAGGTGTCGATAGGCATTTCAGATATAGGTGTCGATAGGCATTTTAGATATAGGTGCCGATAGGCATTTCAGATATAGTTGCCGATTGGCATTTTAAAAATAGGTGCCGATAGGCATTTCAGATATAGAAGCCGATAGGCATTTCAAATATAGGTGCCGATAGGCATTCCAGATATGGTTGCCGATAGGCATTTCCAATATAAGTGCTGATAGGCATTTCAGATGTAGTTTCCGATAGGCATTTCAAAAATAGGTGTCGATAGGCATTTCAGATATAGGTGTCGATAGGCATTTCAGATATAGGTGTCGATAGGCATTTCAGATATAGGTGTCGATAGGCATTTCAAATATAGGTGTCGATAGGCATTTCAGATATAGGTGTCGATAGGCATTTCAGATATAGGTGTCGATAGGCATTTCAGATATAGGTGTCGATAGGCATTTCAGATATAGGTGTCGATAGGCATTTCAGATATAGGTGCCGATAGGCATTTCAGATATAGTTGCCGATTGGCATTTTAAAAATAGGTGCCGATAGGCATTTCAGATATAGAAGCCGATAGGCATTTCAAATATAGGTGCCGATAGGCATTCCAGATATGGTTGCCGATAGGCATTTCAAATATAGGTGCTGATAGGCATTTCAGATGTAGTTTCTGATAGGCATTTCAAAAATAGGTGTCGATAGGCATTTCAGATATAGGTGTCGATAGGCATTTCAAATATAGGTGTCGATAGGCATTTCAGATATAGGTGTCGATAGGCATTTCAGATATAGGTGTCGATAGGCATTTTAGATATAGGTGTCGATAGGCATTTCAGATATAGGTGTCGATAGGCATTTCAGATATAGGTGTCGAAAGGCATTTAAGATATAGGTGCCGATATGCATTTCAGATATAGTTGCCGATTGGCATTTTAAAAATAGGTGCCGATAGGCATTTCAGATATAGAAGCCGATAGGCATTTCAAATATAGGTGCCGATAGGCATTCCAGATATGGTTGCCGATAGGCATTTCAAATATAGGTGCTGATAGGCATTTCAGATGTAGTTTCCGATAGGCATTTTAAAAATAGGTGTCGATAGGCATTTCAGATATAGGTGTCGATAGGCATTTCAGATATAGGTGTCGATAGGCATTTCAGATATAGGTGTCGATAGGCATTTCAGATATAGGTGTCGATAGGCATTTCAGATATAGGTGTCGATAGGCATTTCAGATATAGGTGCCGATAGGCATTTCAGATATAGTTGCCGATTGGCATTTTAAAAATAGGTGCCGATAGGCATTTCAGATATAGAAGCCGATAGGCATTTCAAATATAGGTGCCGATAGGCATTCCAGATATGGTTGCCGATAGGCATTTCAAATATAAGTGCTGATAGGCATTTCAGATGTAGTTTCCGATAGGCATTTCAAAAATTGGTGTCGATAGGCATTTCAGATATAGGTGTCGATAGGCATTTCAGATATAGGTGTCGATAGGTATTTCAGATATAGGTGTCGATAGGCATTTCAAATATAGGTGTCGATAGGCATTTCAGATATAGGTGTCGATAGGCATTTCAGATATAGGTGTCGATAGGCATTTCAGATATAGGTGTCGATAGGCATTTCAGATATAGGTGTCGATAGGCATTTCAGATATAGGTGCCGATAGGCATTTCAGATATAGTTGCCGATTGGCATTTTAAAAATAGGTGCCGATAGGCATTTCAGATATAGAAGCCGATAGGCATTTCAGATATAGGTGCCGATAGGCATTTCAGATATAGTTGCCGATTGGCATTTTAAAAATAGGTGCCGATAGGCATTTCAGATATAGAAGCCGATAGGCATTTCAAATATAGGTGCCGATAGGCATTCCAGATATGGTTGCCGATAGGCATTTCAAATATAGGTGCTGATAGGCATTTCAGATGTAGTTTCTGATAGGCATTTCAAAAATAGGTGTCGATAGGCATTTCAGATATAGGTGTCGATAGGCATTTCAGATATAGGTGTCGATAGGCATTTCAGATATAGGTGTCGATAGGCATTTCAGATATAGGTGTCGATAGGCATTTCAGATATAGGTGTCGATAGGCATTTCAGATATAGGTGTCGAAAGGCATTTAAGATATAGGTGCCGATAGGCATTTCAGATATAGTTGCCGATTGGCATTTTAAAAATAGGTGCCGATAGGCATTTCAGATATAGAAGCCGATAGGCATTTCAAATATAGGTGCCGATAGGCATTCCAGATATGGTTGCCGATAGGCATTTCAAATATAGGTGCTGATAGGCATTTCAGATGTAGTTTCCGATAGGCATTTTAAAAATAGGTGTCGATAGGCATTTCAGATATAGGTGTCGATAGGCATTTCAGATATAGGTGTCGATAGGCATTTCAGATATAGGTGTCGATAGGCATTTCAGATATAGGTGTCGATAGGCATTTCAGATATAGGTGTCGATAGGCATTTCAGATATAGGTGCCGATAGGCATTTCAGATATAGTTGCCGATTGGCATTTTAAAAATAGGTGCCGATAGGCATTTCAGATATAGAAGCCGATAGGTATTTCAAATATAGGTGCCGATAGGCATTCCAGATATGGTTGCCGATAGGCATTTCAAATATAAGTGCTGATAGGCATTTCAGATGTAGTTTCCGATAGGCATTTCAAAAATAGGTGTCGATAGGCATTTCAGATATAGGTGTCGATAGGCATTTCAGATATAGGTGTCGATAGGTATTTCAGATATAGGCGTCGATAGGCATTTCAAATATAGTTGTCGATAGGCATTTCAGATATACGTGTCGATAGGCATTTCAGATATAGGTGTCGATAGGCATTTCAGATATAGGTGTCGATAGGCATTTCAGATATAGGTGTCGATAGGCATTTCAGATATAGGTGCCGATAGGCATTTCAGATATAGTTGCCGATTGGCATTTTAAAAATAGGTGCCGATAGGCATTTCAGATATAGAAGCCGATAGGCATTTCAAATATAGGTGCCGATAGGCATTCCAGATATGGTTGCCGATAGGCATTTCAAATATAGGTGCTGATAGGCATTTCAGATGTAGTTTCCAATAGGCATTTCAAAAATAGGTGTCGATAGGCATTTCAGATATAAATGTCGATAGGCATTTCAGATATAGGTGTCGATAGGCATTTCATATATAGGTGTCGATAGGCATTTCAGATATAGGTGTCGATAGGCATTTCAGATATAGGTGTCGATAGGCATTTCAGATATAGGTGTCGATAGGCATTTCAGATATAGGTGTCGATAGGCATTTCAGATATAGGTGCCGATAGGCATTTCAGATATAGTTGCCGACTGGCATTTTAAAAATAGGTGCCGATAGGCATTTCAGATATAGAAGCCGATAGGCATTTCAAATATAGGTGCCGATAGGCATTCCAGATATGGTTACCGATAGGCATTTCAAATATAGGTGCTGATAGGCATTTCAGATGTAGTTTCCGATAGGCATTTCAAAAATAGGTGTCGATAGGCATTTCAGATATAGGTGTCGATAGGCATTTCAGATATTGGTGTCGATAGGCATTTCAGATATAGGTGTCGATAAGCATTTCAGATATAGGTGTCGATAGGCATTTCAGATATAGGTGTCGATAGGCATTTCAGATATAGGTGTCGATAGGCATTTCAGATATAGGTGTCGGCACTTCAGATATAGGTGCCGATAGGCATTTCAGATATAGTTGCCGATTGGCATTTTAAAAATAGGTGCCGATAGGCATTTCAGATATAGAAGCCGATAGGCATTTCAAATATAGGTGCCGATAGGCATTCCAGATATGGTTGCCGATAGGCATTTCAAATATAGGTGCTGATAGGCATTTCAGATGTAGTTTCCGATAGGCATTTCAAAAATAGGTGTCGATAGGCATTTCAGATATAGGTGTCGATAGGCATTTCAGATATTGGTGTCGATAGGCATTTCAGATATAGGTGTCGATAGGCATTTCAGATATAGGTGTCGATAGGCATTTCAGATATAGGTGTCGATAGGCATTTCAGATATAGGTGTCGATAGGCATTTCAGATATAGGTGTCGGCACTTCAGATATAGGTGCCGATAGGCATTTCAGATATAGTTGCCGATTGGCATTTCAAATATAGGTGCCGATAGGCATTCCAGATATGGTTGCCGATAGGCATTTCAAATATAAGTGCTGATAGGCATTTCAGATGTAGTTTCCGATAGGCATTTAAAAAATAGGTGTCGATGGGCATTTCAGATATAGTTGTCGATAGGCATTTCAGATATAGGTGTCGATAGGCATTTCAGATATAGGTGTCGATAGGCATTTCAGATATAGGTGTCGATAGGCATTTCAGATATAGGTGTCGAAAGGCAATTAAGATATAGGTGCCGATAGGCATTTCAGATATAGTTGCCGATTGGCATTTTAAAAATAGGTGCCGATAGGCATTTCAGATATAGAAGCCGATAGGCATTTCAAATATAGGTGCCGATAGGCATTCCAGATATGGTTGCCGATAGGCATTTCAAATATAGGTGCTGATAGGCATTTCAGATGTAGTTTCCGATAGGCATTTTAAAAATAGGTGTCGATAGGCATTTCAGATATAGGTGTCGATAGGCATTTCAGATATAGGTGTCGATAGGCATTTCAGATATAGGTGTCGATAGGCATTTCAGATATAGGTGTCGATAGGCATTTCAGATATAGGTGTCGATAGGCATTTCAGATATAGGTGTCGATAGGCATTTCAGGTATAGGTGTCGATAGGCATTTCAGATATAGGTGTCGATAGGCATTTCAGATATAGGTGTCGATAGGCATTTCAGATATAGTTGCCGATTGGCATTTTAAAAATAGGTGCCGATAGGCATTTCAGATATAGAAGCCGATAGGCATTTCAAATATAGGTGCCAATAGGCATTCCAGATATGGTTGCCGATAGGCATTTCAAATATAGGTGCTGATAGGCATTTCAGATGTAGTTTTCGATAGGCATTTCAAAAATAGGTGTCGATAGGCATTTCAGATATAGGTGTCGATAGGCATTTCAGATATAGGTGTCGATAGGCATTTCAGATATAGGTGTCGATAGGCATTTCAGATATAGGTGTCAATAGGCATTTCAGATATAGGTGTCGATAGGCATTTCAGATATAGGTGCCGATAGGCATTTCAGATATAGTTGCCGATTGGCATTTTAAAAATAGGTGCCGATAGGCATTTCAGATATAGAAGCCGATAGGCATTTCAAATATAGGTGCCGATAGGCATTCCAGATATGGTTGCCGATAGGCATTTCAAATATAGGTGCTGATAGGCATTTCAGATGTAGTTTCCGATAGGCATTTCAAAAATAGGTGTCGATAGGCATTTCAGATATAGGTGTCGATAGGCATTTCAGATATAGGTGTCGATAGGCATTTCAGATATAGGTGTCGATAGGCATTTCAGATATAGGTGTCGATAGGCATTTCAGATATAGGTGTCGATAGGCATTTCAGATATAGGTGTCGATAGGCATTTCAGATATAGGTGCCGATAGGCATTTCAGATATAGTTGCCGATTGGCAATTTAAAAATAGGTGCCGATAGGCATTTCAGATATAGAAGCCGATAGGCATTTCAAATATAGGTGCCGATAGGCATTCCAGATATGGTTGCCGATAGGCATTTCAAATATAGGTGCTGATAGGCATTTCAGATGTAGTTTTCGATAGGCATTTTAAAAATAGGTGTCGATAGGCATTTCAGATATAGGTGTCGATAGGCATTTCAGATATAGGTGTCGATAGGCATTTTAGATATAGGTGTCGATAGGCATTTCAGATATAGGTGTCGATAGGCATTTCAGATATAGGTGTCGATAGGCATTTCAGATATAGGTGTCGATAGGCATTTCAGATATAGGTGTCGATAGGCATTTCAGATATAGGTGCCGATAGGCATTTCAGATATAGTTGCCGATTGGCATTTTAAAAATAGGTGCCGATAGGCATTTCAGATATAGAAGCCGATAGGCATTTCAAATATAGGTGCCGATAGGCATTCCAGATATGGTTGCCGATAGGCATTTCAAATATAAGTGCTGATAGGCATTTCAGATGTAGTTTCCGATAGGCATTTCAAAAATAGGAGTCGATAGGCATTTCAGATATAGGTGTCGATAGGCATTTCAGATATAGGTGTCGATAGGCATTTCAGATATAGGTGTCGATAGGCATTTCAAATATAGGTGTCGATAGGCATTTCAGATATAGGTGTCGATAGGCATTTCAGATATAGGTGTCGATAGGCATTTCAGATATAGGTGTCGATAGGCATTTCAGATATAGGTGTCGATAGGCATTTCAGATATAGGACCCGATAGGCATTTCAGATATAGTTGCCGATTGGCATTTTAAAAATAGGTGCCGATAGGCATTTCAGATATAGAAGCCGATAGGCATTTCAAATATAGGTGCCGATAGGCAATCCAGATATGGTTGCCGATAGGCATTTCAAATATAGGTGCTGATAGGCAATTCAGATGTAGTTTCCGATAGGCATTTCAAAAATAGGTGTCGATAGGCATTTCAGATATAGGTGTCGATAGGCATTTCAGATATAGGTGTCGATAGGCATTTCAGATATAGGTGTCGATAGGCATTTCAGATATAGGTGTCGATAGGTATTTCAGATATAGGTGTCGATAGGCATTTCAGATATAGGTGCCGATAGGCATTTCAGATATAGTTGCCGATTGGCATTTTAAAAATAGGTGCCGATAGGCATTTCAGATATAGAAGCCGATAGGCATTTCAAATATAGGTGCCGATAGGCATTCCAGATATGGTTGCCGATAGGCATTTCAAATATAGGTGCTGATAGGCATTTCAAATGTAGTTTCCGATAGGCATTTTAAAAATAGGTGCCGATAGGCATTTCAGATATAGGTGTCGATAGGCATTTCAGATATAGGTGTCGATAGGCATTTCAGATATAGGTGTCGATAGGCATTTCAGATATAGGTGTCGATAGGCATTTCAGATATAGTTGCCGATTGGCATTTTAAAAATAGGTGCCGATAGGCATTTCAGATATAGAAGCCGATAGGCATTTCAAATATAGGTGCCGATAGGCATTCCAGATATGGTTGCCGATAGGCATTTCAAATATAAGTGCTGATAGGCATTTCAGATGTAGTTTCCGATAGGCATTTCAAAAATAGGGGTCGATAGGCATTTCAGATATAGGTGTCGATAGGCATTTCAGATATAGGTGTCGATAGGCATTTCAGATATAGGTGTCGATAGGCATTTCAAATATAGGTGTCGATAGGCATTTCAGATATAGGTGTCGATAGGCATTTCAGATATAGGTGTCGATAGGCATTTCAGATATAGGTGTCGATAGGCATTTCAGATATAGGTGTCGATAGGCATTTCAGATATAGGTGTCGATAGGCATTTCAGATATAGGTGTCGATAGGCATTTCAAATATAAGTGCCGATAGGCATTTCAGATATAGTTGCCGATTGGCATTTTAAAAATAGGTGCCGATAGGCATTTCAGATATAGAAGCCGATAGGCATTTCAAATATAGGTGCCGATAGGCATTCCAGATATGGTTGCCGATAGGCATTTCAAATATAGGTGCTGATAGGCATTTCAGATGTAGTTTCCGATAGGCATTTCAAAAATAGGTGTCGATAGGCATTTCAGATATAGGTGTCGATAGGCATTTCAGATATAGGTGTCGATAGGCATTTCAGATATAGGTGTCGATAGGCATTTCAGATATAGGTGCCGATAGGCATTTCAGATATATTTGCCGATTGGCATTTTAAAAATAGGTGCCGATACGCATTTCAGATATAGAAGCCGATAGGCATTTCAAATATAGGTGCCGATAGGCATTCCAGATGTGGTTGCCGATAGGCATTTCAAATATAGGTGCTGATAGGCATTTCAGATGTAGTTTCCGATAGGCATTTCAAAAATAGGTGTCGATAGGCATTTCAGATATAGGTGTCGATAGGCATTTCAGATATAGGTGTCGATAGGCATTTCAGATATAGGTGTCGATAGGCATTTCAGATATAGGTGCCGATAGGCATTTCAGATATATTTGCCGATTGGCATTTTAAAAATAGGTGCCGATACGCATTTCAGATATAGAAGCCGATAGGCATTTCAAATATAGGTGCCGATAGGCATTCCAGATATGGTTGCCGATAGGCATTTCAAATATAGGTGCTGATAGGCATTTCAGATGTAGTTTCCGATAGGCATTTCAAAAATAGGTGTCGATAGGCATTTCAGATATAGGTGTCGATAAGCATTTTAGATATAGGTGTCGATAGGCATTTCAGATATAGGTGTCGATAGGCATTTCAGATATAGGTGTCGATAGGCATTTCAGATATAGGTGTCGATAGGCATTTCAGATATAGGTGTCGATAGGCATTTCAGATATAGGTGTCGATAGGCATTTCAGATATAGGTGTCGATAGGCATTTCAGATATAGGTGTCGATAGGCATTTCAGATATAGGTGTCGATAGGCATTTCAGATATAGGTGTCGGTAGGCATTTCAGATATAGGTGTCGATAGGCATATTAAAAATAGGTGCCGATAGGCATTTCAGATATAGAAGCCGAGAGGCATTTCAAATATAGGTGCCGATAGGCATTTCAGATATAGAAGCCGATAGGCATTTCAAATATAGGTGCCGATAGGCATTCCAGATATGGTTGCCGATAGGCATTTCAAATATAGGCGCTGATAGGCATTTCAGATGTAGTTTCCGATAGGCATTTCAAAAATAGGTGTCGATAGGCATTTCAGATATAGGTGTCGATAGGCATTTCAGATATAGGTGTCGATAGGCATTTCAGATATAGGTGTCGATAGGCATTTCAGATATAGGTGTCGATAGGCATTTCAGATATAGGTGTCGATAGGCATTTCAGATATAGGTGTCGATAGGCATTTCAGATATAGGTGCCGATAGGCATTTCAGATATAGTTGCCGATTGGCATTTTAAAAATAGGTGCCGATAGGCATTTCAGATATAGAAGCCGATAGGCATTTCAAATATAAGTGCCGATAGGCATTCCAGATATGGTTGCCGATAGGCATTTCAAATATAGGTGCTAATAGGCATTTCAGATGTAGTTTCCGATAGGCATTTCAAAAATATGTGTCGATAGGCATTTCAGATATAGGTGTCGATAGGCATTTCAGATATAGGTGTCGATAGGCATTTCAGATATAGGTGTCGATAGGCATTTCAGATATAGGTGTCGATAGGCATTTCAGATATAGGTGTCGATAGGCATTTCAGATATAGGTGTCGATAGGCATTTCAGATATAGGTGTCGATAGGCATTTCAGATATAGGTGCCGATAGGCATTTCAGATATAGTTGCCGATTGGCATTTTAAAAATAGGTGCCGATAGGCATTTCAGATATAGAAGCCGATAGGCATTTCAAATATAGGTGCCGATAGGCATTCCAGATATGGTTGCCGATAGGCATTTCAAATATAGGTGCTGATAGGCATTTCAGATGTAGTTTCCGATAGGCATTTCAAAAATAGGTGTCGATAGGCATTTCAGATATAGGTGTCGATAGGCATTTCAGATATAGGTGTCGATAGGCATTTCAGATATAGGTGTCGATAGGCATTTCAGATATAGGTGTCGATAGGCATTTCAGATATAGGTGTCGATAGGCATTTCAGATATAGGTGTCGATAGGCATTTCAGATATAGGTGCCGATAGGCATTTCAGATATAGTTGCCGATTGGCATTTTAAAAATAGGTGCCGATAGGCATTTCAGATATAGAAGCCGATAGGCATTTCAAATATAGGTGCCGATAGGCATTCCGGATATGGTTGCCGATAGGCATTTCAAATATAGGTGCTGATAGGCATTTCAGATGTAGTTTCCGATAGGCATTTCAAAAATAGGTGTCGATAGGCATTTCAGATATAGGTGTCGATAGGCATTTCAGATATAGGTGTCGATAGGCATTTCAGATATAGGTGTCGATAGGCATTTCAGATATAGGTGTCGATAGGCATTTCAGATATAGGTGTCGATAGGCATTTCAGATATAGGTGTCGATAGGCATTTCAGATATAGGTGTCGATAGGCATTTCAGATATAGGTGTCGATAGGCATTTCAGATATAGGTGCCGATAGGCATTTCAGATATAGTTGCCGATTGGCATTTTAAAAATAGGTGCTGATAGGCATTTCAGATATAGAAGCCGATAGGCATTTCAAATATAGGTGACGGTAGGCATTCCAGATATGGTTGCCGATAGGCATTTCAAATATAGGTGCTGATAGGCATTTCAGATGTAGTTTCCGATAGGCATTTCAAAAATAGGTGTCGATAGGCATTTCATATATAGGTGTCGATAGGCATTTCAGATATAGGTGTCGATAGGCATTTCAGATATAGGTGTCGATAGGCATTTCAGATATAGGTGTCGATAGGCATTTCAGATATAGGTACCGATAGGCATTTCAGATATAGTTGCCGATTGGCATTTTAAAAATAGGTGCCGATAGGCATTTCAGATATAGAAGCCGATAGGCATTTCAAATATAGGTGCCGATAGGCATTCCAGATATGGTTGCCGATAGGCATTTCAAATATAGGTGCTGATAGGCATTTCAGATGTAGTTTCCGATAGGCATTTCAAAAATAGGTGTCGATAGGCATTTCAGATATAGGTGTCGATAGGCATTTCAGATATAGTATCGATAGGCATTTCAGATATAGGTGTCGATAGGCATTTCAGATTCAGGTGTCGATAGGCATTTCAGATATAGGTGTCGATAGGCATTTCAGATATAGGTGTCGATAGGCATTTCAGATATAGGTGCCGATAGGCATTTCAGATATAGTTGCCGATTGGCATTTTAAAAATAGGTGCCGATAGGCATTTCAGATATAGAAGCCGATAGGCATTTCAAATATAGGTGCCGATAGGCATTCCAGATATTGTTGCCGATAGGCATTTCAAATATAGGTGCTGATAGGCATTTCAGATGTAGTTTCCGATAGGCATTTCAAAAATAGGTGTCGATAGGCATTTCAGATATAGGTGTCGATAGGCATTTCAGATATAGGTGTCGATAGCCATTTCAGATATAGGTGTCGATAGGCATTTCAGATATAGGTGTCGATAGGCATTTCAGATATAGGTGTCGATAGGCATATCAGATATAGGTGTCGATAGGCATTTCAGATATAGGGGTCGATAGGCATTTCAGATATAAGTGCCGATAGGCATTTCAGATATATTTGCCGATTGGCATTTTAAAAATAGGTGCCGATAGGCATTTCAGATATAGAAGCCGATAGGCATTTCAAATATAGGTGCCGATAGGCATTCCAGATATGGTTGCCGATAGGCATTTCAAATATAAGTGCTGATAGGCATTTCAGATGTAGTTTCCGATAGGCATTTCAAAAATAGGTGTCGATAGGCATTTCAGATATAGGTGTCGATAGGCATTTCAGATATAGGTGTCGATAGGCATTTCAGATATAGGTGTCGATAGGCATTTCAGATATAGGTGTCGATGGGCATTTCAGATATAGGTTTCGATAGGCATTTCAGATATAGGTGTCGATAGGCATTTCAGATATAGGTGTCGATAGGCATTTCAGATATAGGTGTCGATAGGCATTTCAGATATAGGTGTCGATAGGCATTTCAGATATAGGTGTCGATAGGCATTTTAGATATAGGTGTCGATAGGCATTTTAAAAATAGGTGCCGATAGGCATTTCAGATATAGAAGCCGATAGGCATTTCAAATATAGGTGCCGATAGGCATTTCAGATATAGAAGCCGATAGGCATTTCAAATATAGGTGCCGATAGGTATTCCAGATATGGTTGCCGATAGGCATTTCAAATATAGGTGCTGATAGGCATTTCAGATGTAGTTTCCGATAGGCATTTCAAAAATAGGTGTCGATAGGCATTTCAGATATAGGTGTCGATAGGCATTTCAGATATAGGTGTCGATAGGAATTTCAGATATAGGTGTCGATAGGCATTTCAGATATAGTTGCCGATTGGCATTTTAAAAATAGGTGCCGATAGGCATTTCAGATATAGAAGCCGATAGGCATTTCAAATATAGGCGCCGATAGGCATTCCAGATATGTTTGCCGATAGGCATTTCAAATATAGGTGCTGATAGGCATTTCAGATGTAGTTTCCGATAGGCATTTCAAAAATAGGTGTCGATAGGCATTTCAGATATAGGTGTCCATAGGCATTTCAGATATAGGTGCCGATAGGCATTTCAGATATAGTTGCCGATTAACATTTTAAAAATAGGTGCCGATAGGCATTTCAGATATAGAAGCCGATAGGCATTTCAAATATAGGTGCCGATAGGCATTCCAGATATGGTTGCCGATAGGCATTTAAAATATAGGTGCTGATAGGCAATTCAGATGTAGTTTCCGATAGGCATTTCAAAAATAGGTGTCGATAGGCATTTCAGATATAGGTGTCGATAGGCATTTCAGATATAGGTGTCGATAGGCATTTTAGATATAGGTGTCGATAGGCATTTCAGATAAAGGTGTCGATAGGCATTTCAGATATAGGTGTCGATAGGCATTTCAGATATAGGTGTCGATAGGCATTTCAGATATAGGTGTCGATAGGCATTTCAGATATAGGTGCCGATAGGCATTTCAGATATAGTTGCCGATTGGCATTTTAAAAATAGGTGCCGATAGGCATTTCAGATATAGAAGCCGATAGGCATTTCAAATATAGGTGCCGATAGGCATTCCAGATATGGTTGCCGATAGGCATTTCAAATATAGGTGCTGATAGGCATTTCAGATGTAGTTTCCGATAGGCATTTCAAAAATAGGTGTCGATAGGCATTTCAGATATAGGTGTCGATAGGCATTTCAGATATAGGTGTCGATAGGCATTTCAGATATAGGTGTCGATAGGCATTTCAGATATAGGTGTCGATAGGCATTTCAGATATAGGTGTCGATAGGCATTTCAGATATAGGTGTCGATAGGCATTTCAGATATAGGTGTCGATAGGCATTTCAGATATAGGTGCCGATAGGCATTTCAGATATAGTTGCCGATTGGCATTTTAAAAATAGGTGCCGATAGGCATTTCAGATATAGAAGCCGATAGGCATTTCAAATGTAGGTGCCGATAGGCATTCCAGATATGGTTGCCGATAGGCATTTCAAATATAGGTGCTGCTAGGCATTTCAGATGTAGTTTCCGATAGGCATTTCAAAAATAGGTGTCGATAGGCATTTCAGATATAGGTGTCGATAGGCATTTCAGATATAGGTGTCGATAGGCATTTCAGATATAGGTGTCGATAGGCATCTCAGATATAGGTGTCGATAGGCATTTCAGATATAGGTGTCGATAGGCATTTCAGATATAGGTGTCGATAGGCATTTCAGATATAGGTGTCGATAGGCATTTCAGATATAGGTGTCGATAGGCATTTCAGATATAGGTGCCGATAGGCATTTCAGATATAGTTGCCGATTGGCATTTTAAAAATAGGTGCTGATAGGCATTTCAGATATAGAAGCCGATAGGCATTTCAAATATAGGTGACGATAGGCATTCCAGATATGGTTGCCGATAGGCATTTCAAATATAGGTGCTGATGGGCATTTCAGATGTAGTTTCCGATAGGCATTTCAAAAATAGGTGTCGATAGGCATTTCATATATAGGTGTCGATAGGCATTTCAGATATAGGTGTCGATAGGCATTTCAGATATAGGTGTCGATAGGCATTTCAGATATAGGTGTCGATAGGCATTTCAGATATAGGTACCGATAGGCATTTCAGATATAGTTGCCGATTGGCATTTTAAAAATAGGTGCCGATAGGCATTTCAGACATAGAAGCCGATAGGCATTTCAAATATAGGTGCCGATAGGCATTCCAGATATGGTTGCCGATAGGCATTTCAAATATAGGTGCTGATAGGCATTTCAGATGTAGTTTCCGATAGGCATTTCAAAAATAGGTGTCGATAGGCATTTCAGATATAGGTGTCGATAGGCATTTCAGATATAGGTGTCGATAGGCATTTCAGATATAGGTGTCGATAGGCATTTCAGATTCAGGTGTCGATAGGCATTTCAGATATAGGTGTCGATAGGCATTTCAGATATAGGTGTCGATAGGCATTACAGATATAGGTGCCGATAGGCATTTCAGATATAGTTGCCGATTGGCATTTCAAAAATAGGTGCCGATAGGCATTTCAGATATAGAAGCCGATAGGCATTTTAAATATAGGTGCCGATAGGCATTCCAGATATGGTTGCCGATAGGCATTTCAAATATAGGTGCTGATAGGCATTTCAGATGTAGTTTCCGATAGGCATTTCAAAAATAGGTGTTGATAGGCATTTCAGATATAGGTGTCGATAGGCATTTCAGATATAGGTGTCGATAGGCATTTCAGATATAGGTGTCGATAGGCATTTCAGATATAGGTGTCGATAGGCATTTCAGATATAGGTGTCGATAGGCATTTCAGATATAGGTGTCGATAGGCATTTCAGATATAAGTGCCGATAGGCATTTCAGATATAGTTGCCGATTGGCATTTTAAAAATAGGTGCCGATAGGCATTTCAGATATAGAAGCCGATAGGCATTTCAAATATAGGTGCCGATAGGCATTCCAGATATGGTTGCCGATAGGCATTTCAAATATAAGTGCTGATAGGCATTTCAGATGTAGTTTCCGATAGGCATTTCAAAAATAGGTGTCGATAGGCATTTCAGATATAGGTGTCGATAGGCATTTCAGATATAGGTGTCGATAGGCATTTCAGATATCAGTGTCGATAGGCATTTCAGATATAGGTGTCGATAGGCATTTCAGATATAGGTGTCGATAGGCATTTCAGATATAAGTGTCGATAGGCATTTCAGATATAGGTGTCGATAGGCATTTCAGATATAGGTGCCGATAGGCATTTCAGATATAGTTGCCGATTGGCATTTTAAAAATAGGTGCCGATAGGCATTTCAGATATAGAAGCCGATAGGCATTTCAAATATAGGTGCCGATAGGCATTCCAGATATGGTTGCCGATAGGCATTTCAAATATAGGTGCTGATAGGCATTTCAGATGTAGTTTCCGATAGGCATTTCAAAAATAGGTGTCGATAGGCATTTCAGATATAGTTGTCGAAAGGCATTTCAGATATAGGTGTCGATAGGCATTTCAGATATAGGTGTCGATAGGCATTTCAGATATAGGTGTCGATAGGCATTTCAGATATAGGTGTCGATAGGCATTTCAGATATAGGTGTCGATAGGCATTTCAGATATAGGTGTCGATAGGCATTTCAGATATAGGTGTCGATAGGCATTTCAGATATAGGTGCCGATAGGCATTTCAGATATGATTGCCGATTGGCATTTTAAAAATAGGTGCCGATAGGCATTTCAGATATAGAAGCCGATAGGCATTTCAAATATAGGTGACGATAGGCATTCCAGATATGGTTGCCGATAGGCATTTCAAATATAGGTGCTGATAGGCATTACAGATGTAGTTTCCGATAGGCATTTCAAAAATAGGTGTCGATAGGCATTTCAGATATAGGTGTCGATAGGCATTTCAGATATAGGTGTCGATAGGCATTTTAGATATAGGTGTCGATAGGCATTTCAGATATAGGTGCCGATAGGCATTTCAGATATAGTTGCCGATTGGCATTTTAAAAATAGGTGCCGATAGGCATTTCAGATATAGAAGCCGATAGGCATTTCAAATATAGGTGCCGATAGGCATTCCAGATATGGTTGCCGATAGGCATTTCAAATATAGGTGCTGATAGGCATTTCAGATGTAGTTTCCGATAGGCATTTCAAAAATAGGTGTCGATAGGCATTTCAGATATAGGTGTCGATAGGCATTTCAGATATAGGTGTCGATAGGCATTTCAGATATAGGTGTCGATAGGCATTTCATATATAGGTGTCGATAGGCATTTCAGATATAGGTGTCGATAGGCATTTCAGATATAGGTGTCTTTAGGCATTTCAGATATAGGTGTCGATAGGCATTTCAGATATAGGTGCCGATAGGCATTTCAGATATAGTTGCCGATTGGCATTTTAAAAATAGGTGCCGATAGGCATTTCAGATATAGAAGCCGATAGGCATTTCAAATATAGGTGCCGATAGGCATTCCAGATATGGTTGCCGATAGGCATTTCAAATATAGGTGCTGATAGGCATTTCAGATGTAGTTTCCGATAGGCATTTCAAAAATAGGTGTCGATAGGCATTTCAGATATAGGTGTCGATAGGCATTTCAGATATAGGTGTCGATAGGCATTTCAGATATAGGTGTCGATAGGCATTTCAGATATAGGTGTCGATAGGCATTTCAGATATAGGTGTCGATAGGCATTTCAGATATAGGTGTCGATAGGCATTTCAGATATAGGTGTCGATAGGCATTTCAGATATAGGTGCCGATAGGCATTTCAGATATAGTTGCCGATTGGCATTTTAAAAATAGGTGCCGATAGGCATTTCAGATATAGAAGCCGATAGGCATTTCAAATATAGGTGCCGATAGGCATTCCAGATATGGTTGCCGATAGGCATTTCAAATATAGGTGCTAATAGGCATTTCAGATGTAGTTTCCGATAGGCATTTCAAAAATATGTGTCGATAGGCATTTCAGATATAGGTGTCGATAGGCATTTCAGATATAGGTGTCGATAGGCATTTCAGATATAGGTGTCGATAGGCATTTCAGATATAGGTGTCGATAGGCATTTCAGATATAGGTGTCGATAGGCATTTCAGATATAGGTGTCGATAGGCATTTCAGATATAGGTGTCGATAGGCATTTCAGATATAGGTGCCGATAGGCATTTCAGATATAGTTGCCGATTGGCATTTTAAAAATAGGTGCCGATAGGCATTTCAGATATAGAAGCCGATAGGCATTTCAAATATAGGTGCCGATAGGCATTCCAGATATGGTTGCCGATAGGCATTTCAAATATAGGTGCTGATAGGCATTTCAGATGTAGTTTCCGATAGGCATTTCAAAAATAGGTGTCGATAGGCATTTCAGATATAGGTGTCGATAGGCATTTCAGATATAGGTGTCGATAGGCATTTCAGATATAGGTGTCGATAGGCATTTCAGATATAGGTGTCGATAGGCATTTCAGATATAGGTGTCGATAGGCATTTCAGATATAGGTGCCGATAGGCATTTCAGATATAGTTGCCGATTGGCATTTTAAAAATAGGTGCCGATAGGCATTTCAGATATAGAAGGCGATAGGCATTTCAAATATAGGTGCCGATAGGCATTCCAGATATGGTTGCCGATAGGCATTTCAAATATAGGTGCTGATAGGCATTTCAGATGTAGTTTCCGATAGGCATTTCAAAAATAGGTGTCGATAGGCATTTCAGATATAGGTGTCGATAGGCATTTCAGATAAAGGTGTCGATAGGCATTTCAGATATAGGTGTCGATAGGCATTTCAGATATAGGTGTCGATAGGCATTTCAGATATAGGTGTCGATAGGCATTTCAGATATAGGTGTCGATAGGCATTTCAGATATAGGTGTCGATAGGCATTTCAGATATAGG
>JAVRKA010000689.1:0-65065 GCA_034508555.1 Venustoraphidia nigricollis
ATAGGCATTTCAAATATAGGTGTCGATAGGCATTTCAGATATAGGTGTCGATAGGCATTTCAGATATAGGTGCCGATAGGCATTTCAGATATAGTTGCCGATTGGCATTTTAAAAATAGGTGCCGATAGGCATTTCAGATATAGAAGCCGATAGGCATTTCAAATATAGGTGCCTATAGGCATTCCAGATATCGTTGCCGATAGGCATTTCAAATATAGGTGCTGATAGGCATTTCAGATGTAGTTTCCGATAGGCATTTCAAAAATAGGTGTCGATAGGCATTTCAGATATAAGTGTCGATAGGCATTTCAGATATAGGTGTCGATAGGCATTTCAGATATAGGTGTCGATAGGCATTTCAGATATAGGTGTCGATAGGCATTTCAGATATAGGTGTCGAATGGCATTTCAGATATAGGTGTCGATAGGCATTTCAGATATAGGTGTCGATAGGCATTTCAGATATAGGTGCCGATAGGCATTTCAGATATAGTTGCCGATTGGCATGTTAAAAATAGGTGCCGATAGGCATTTCAGATATAGAAGCCGATAGGCATTTCAAATATAGGTGCCGATAGGCATTCCAGATATGGTTGCCGATAGGCATTTCAAATATAGGTGCTGATAGGCATTTCAGATGTAGTTTCCGATAGGCATTTCAAAAATAGGTGTCGATAGGCATTTCAGATATAGGTGTCGATAGGCATTTCAGATATAGGTGTCGATAGGCATTTCAGATATAGGTGTCGATAGGCATTTCAGATATAGGTGTCGATAGGCATTTCAGATATAGGTGTCGATAGGCATTTCAGATATAGGTGTCGATAGGCATTTCAGATATAGGTGTCGATAGGCATTTCAGATATAGGTGCCGATAGGCATTTCAGATATAGTTGCCGATTAGCATTTTAAAAATAGGTGCCGATAGGCATTTCAGATATAGAAGCCGATAGGCATTTCAAATATAGGTGCCGATAGGCATTCCAGATATGGTTGCCGATAGGCATTTCAAATATAGGTGCTGATAGGCATTTCAGATGTAGTTTCCGATAGGCATTTCAAAAATAGGTGTCGATAGGCATTTCAGATATAGGTGTCGATAGGCATTTCAGATATAGGTGTCGATAGGCATTTCAGATATAGGTGTCGATAGGCATTTCAGATATAGGTGTCGATAGGCATTTCAGATATAGGTGTCGATAGGCATTTCAGATATAGGTGTCGATAGGCATTTCAAATATAGGTGTCGATAGGCATTTCAGATATAGGTGTCGGTAGGCATTTCAGATATAGGTGTCGATAGGCATTTCAGATATAGGTGTCGATAGGCATTTCAGATATAGGTGTCGATAGGCATTTCAGATGTAGGTGTCGATAGGCATTTCAGATATAGGTGTCGATAGGCATTTCAGATATAGGTGTCGATAGGCATTTCAGATATAGGTGCCGATATGCATTTCAGATATAGTTGCCGATTCGCATTTTAAAAATAGGTGCCGATAGGCATTTCAGATATAGAAGCCGATAGGCATTTCAAATATAGGTGCCGATAGGCATTCCAGATATGGTTGCCGATAGGCATTTCAAATATAGGTGCTGATAGGCATTTCAGATGTAGTCTCCGATAGGCATTTCAAAAATAGGTGTCGATAGGCATTTCAGATATAGGTGTCGATAGGCATTTCAGATATAGGTGTCGATAGGCATTTCAGATATAGGTGTCGATAGGCATTTCAGATATAGGTGTCGATAGGCATTTCAGATATAGGTGTCGATAGGCATTTCAGATATAGGTGTCGATAGGCATTTCAGATATAGGTGTCGAATGACATTTCAGATATAGGTGTCGATAGGCATTTCAGATACAGGTGTCGATAGGCATTTCAGATATAGGTGCCGATAGGCATTTCAGATATAGTTGCCGATTGGCATATTAAAAATAGGTGCCGATAGGCATTTCAGATATAGAAGTCAATAGGCATTTCAAATATAGGTGCCGATAGGCATTCCAGATATGGTTGCCGATAGGCATTTCAAATATAGGTGCTGATAGGCATTTCAGATGTAGTTTCCGATAGGCATTTCAAAAATAGGTGTCGATAGGCATTTGAGATATAGGTGTCGATAGGCATTTCAGATATAGGTGTCGATAGGCATTTCAGATATAGGTGTCGATAGGCATTTCAGATATAGGTGTCGATAGGCATTTCAGATATAGGTGTCGATAGGCATTTCAGATATAGGTGTCGATAGGCATTTCAGATATAGGTGCCGATAGGCATTTCAGATATAGTTGCCGATTGGCATTTTAAAAATAGGTGCCGATAGGCATTTCAGATATAGAAGCCGATAGGCATTTCAAATATAGGTGCCGATAGGCATTCCAGATATGGTTGCCGATAGGCATTTCAAATATAGGTGCTGATAGGCATTTCAGATGTAGTTTCCGATACGCATTTCAAAAATAGGTGTCGATAGGCATTTCAGATATAGGTGTCGATAGGCATTTCAGATATAGGTGTCGATAGGCATTTCAGATATAGGTGTCGATAGGCATTTCAGATATAGGTGTCGATAGGCATTTCAGATATAGGTGTCGATAGGCATTTCAGATATAGGTGTCGATAGGCATTTCAGATATAGGTGTCGATAGGCATTTCAGATATAGTTGCCGATTGGCATTTTAAAAATAGGTGCCGATAGGCATTTCAGATATAGAAGCCGATAGGCATTTCAAATATAGGTGCCGATAGGCATTCCAGATATGGTTGCCGATAGGCATTTCAAATATAGGTGCTGATAGGCATTTCAGATGTAGTCTCCGATAGGCATTTCAAAAATAAGTGTCGATAGGCATTTCAGATATAGGTGTCGATAGGCATTTCAGATATAGGTGTCGATAGGCATTTCAGATATAGGTGTCAATAGGCATTTCAGATATAGGTGTCGATAGGCATTTCAGATATAGGTGTCGATAGGCATTTCAGATATAGGTGTCGATAGGCATTTCAGATATAGGTGTCGAATGGCATTTCAGATATAGGTGTCGATAGGCATTTCAGATATAGGTGTCGATAGGCATTTCAGATATAGGTGCCGATAGGCATTTCAGATATAGTTGCCGATTGGCATTTTAAAAATAGGTGCCGATAGGCATTTCAGATATAGAAGCCGATAGGCATTTCAAATATAGGTGCCGATAGGCATTCCAGATATGGTTGCCGATAGGCATTTCAAATATAGGTGCTGATAGGCATTTCAGATGTAGTTTCCGATAGGCATTTCAAAAATAGGTGTCGATAGGCATTTCAGATATAGGTGTCGATAGGCATTTCAGATATAGGTGTCGATAGGCATTTCAGATATAGGTGTCGATACGCATTTCAGATATATGTGTCGAATGGCATTTCAGATATAGGTGTCGATAGGCATTTCAGATATAGGTGTCGATAGGCATTTCAGATATAGGTGCCGATAGGCATTTCAGATATAGTTGCCGATTGGCATTTTAAAAATAGGTGCCGATAGGCATTTCAGATATAGAAGCCGATAGGCATTTCAAATATAGGTGCCGATAGGAATTCCAGATATGGTTGCCGATAGGCATTTCAAATATAGGTGCTGATAGGCATTTCAGATGTAGTTTCCGATAGGCATTTCAAAAATAGGTGTCGATAGGCATTTCAGATATAGGTGTCGATAGGCATTTCAGATATAGGTGTCGATAGGCATTTCAGATATAGGTGTCGATAGGCATTTCAGATATAGGTGTCGATAGGCATTTCAGATATAGGTGTCGATAGGCATTTCAGATATAGGTGTCGATAGGCATTTCAGATATAGGTGTCGATAGGCATTTCAGATATAGGTGCCGATAGGCATTTCAGATATAGTTGCCGATTGGCATTTTAAAAATAGGTGCCGATAGGCATTTCAGATATAGAAGCCGATAGGCATTTCAAATATAGGTGCCGATAGGCATTCCAGATATGGTTGCCGATAGGCATTTCAAATATAGGTGCTGATAGGCATTTCAGATGTAGTTTCCGATAGGCATTTCAAAAATAGGTGTCGATGGGCATTTCAGATATAGGTGTCGATAGGCATTTCAGATATAGGTGTCGATAGGCATTTCAGATATAGGTGTCGATAGGCATTTCAGATATAGGTGTCGATAGGCATTTCAGATAAAGGTGTCGATAGGCATTTTAGATATAGGTGTCGATAGGCATTTCAGATATAGGTGTCGATAGGCATTTCAGATATAGGTGTCGATAGGCATTTCAGATATAGGTGCCGATAGGCATTTCAGATATAGTTGCCGATTGGCATTTTAAAAATAGGTGCCGATAGGCATTTCAGATATAGAAGCCGATAGGCATTTCAAATATCGGTGCCGATAGGCATTCCAGATATACATGCCGATAGGCATTTCAAATATAGGTGCTGATAGGCATTTCAGATGTAGTTTCCGATAGGCATTTCAAAAATAGGTGTCGATAGGCATTTCAGATATAGGTGTCGATAGGCATTTCAGATATAGGTGTCGATAGGCATTTCAGATATAGGTGTCGATAGGCATTTCAGATATAGGTGTCGATAGGCATTTCAGATATAGGTGTCGATAGGCATTTCAGATATAGGTGTCGATAGGCATTTCAGATATAGGTGTCGATAGGCATTTCAGATATAGGTGTCGATAGGCATTTCAGATATAGGTGCCGATAGGCATTTCAGATATAGTTGCCGATTGGCATTTTAAAAATAGGTGCCGATAGGCATTTCAGATATAGAAGCCGATAGGCATTTCAAATATAGGTGCCGATAGGCATTCCAGATATGGTTGCCGATAGGCATTTCAAATATAGGTGCTGATAGGCATTTCAGATGTAGTTTCCGATAGGCATTTCAAAAATAGGTGTCGATAGGCATTTCAGATATAGGTGTCGATAGGCATTTCAGATATAGGTGTCGATAGGCATTTCAGAAATAGGTGTCGATAGGCATTTCAGATATAGGTGTCGATAGGCATTTCAGATATAGGTGTCGATAGGCATTTCAAATATAGGTGTCGATAGGCATTTCAGATATAGGTGTCGATAGGCATTTCAGATATAGGTGTCGATAGGCATTTCAGATATAGGTGCCGATAGGCATTTCAGATATAGTTGCCGATTGGCATTTTAAAAATAGGTGCCGATAGGCATTTCAGATATAGAAGCCGATAGGCATTTCAAATATTGGTGCCAATAGGCATTCCAGATATGGTTGCCGATAGGCATTTCAAATATAGGTGCTGATAGGCATTTCAGATGTAGTTTCCGATAGGCATTTCAAAAATAGGTGTCGATAGGCATTTCAGATATAGGTGTCGATAGGCATTTCAGATATAGGTGTCGATAGGCATTTCAGATATAGGTGTCGATAGGCATTTCAGATATAGGTGTCGATAGGCATTTCAGATATAGGTGTCGATAGGCATTTCAGATATAGGTGTCGATAGGCATTTCAGATATAGGTGTCGATAGGCATTTCAGATATAGGTGTCGATAGGCATTTCAGATATAGGTGCCGATAGGCATTTCAGATATAGTTGCCGATTGGCATTTTAAAAATAGCTGCCGATAGGCATTTCAGATATAGAAGCCGATAGGCATTTCAAATATAAGTGCCGATAGGCATTCCAGATATGGTTGCCGATAGGCATTTCAAATATAGGTGCTGATAGGCATTTCAGATGTAGTTTCCGATAGGCATTTCAAAAATAGGTTTCGATAGGCATTTCAGATATAGGTGTCGATAGGCATTTCAGATATAGGTGTCGATAGGCATTTCAGATATAGGTGTCGATAGGCATTTCAGATATAGGTGTCGATAGGCATTTCACATATAGGTGTCGATAGGCATTTCAGATATAGGTGTCGATAGGCATTTCAGATATAGGTGTCGATAGGCATTTCAGATATAGGTGCCGATAGGCATTTCAGATATAGTTGCCGATTGGCATTTTAAAAATAGGTGCCGATAGGCATTTCAGATATAGAAGCCGATAGGCATTTTAAATATCGGTGCCGATAGGCATTCCAGATATGGTTGCCGATAGGCATTTCAAATATAGGTGCTGATAGGCATTTCAGATGTAGTTTCCGATAGGCATTTCCAAAATAGGTGTCGATAGGCATTTAAGATATAGGTGTCGATAGGCATTTCAGATATAGGTGTCGATAGGCATTTCAGATATAGGTGTCGATAGGCATTTCAGATATAGGTGTCGATAGGCATTTCAGATATAGGTGTCGATAGGCATTTCAGATATAGGTGTCGATGGGCATTTCAGATATAGGTGTCGATAGGCATTTCAGATATAGGTGCCGATAGGCATTTCAGATATAGTTGCCGATTGGCATTATAAAATAGGTGCCGATAGGCATTTCAGATATAGAAGCCGATAGGCATTTCAAATATAGGTGCCGATAGGCATTCCAGATATGGTTGCCGATAGGCATTTCAAATATAGGTGCTGATAGGCATTTCAGATGTAGTTTCCGATAGGCATTTCAAAAATAGGTGTCGATAGGCATTTCAGATATAGGTGTCGATAGGCATTTCAGATATAGGTGTCGATAGGCATTTCAGATATAGGTGTCGATAAGCATTTCTGATATAGGTGTCGATAGGCATTTCAGATATAGGTGTCGATAGGCATTTCAGATATAGGTGTCGATAGGCATTTCAGATATAGGGGTCGATAGGCATTTCAGATATAGGTGCCGATAGGCATTTCAGATATAGTTGCCGATTGGCATTTTAAAAATAGGTGCCGATAGGCATTTCAGATATAGAAGCCGATAGGCATTCCAAATATAGGTGCCGATAGGAATTCCAGATATGGTTGCCGATAGGAATTTCAAATATAGGTGCTGATAGGCATTTCAGATGTAGTTTCCGATAGGCATTTTAAAAATAGGTGTCGATAGGCATTTCAGATATAGGTGTCGATAGGCATTTCAGATATAGGTGTCGATAGGCATTTCAGATATAGGTGTCCATAGGCATTTCAGATATAGGTGTCGATAGGCATTTCAGATATAGGTGTCGATAGGCATTTCAGATATAGGTGTCGATAGGCATTTCAGATATAGGTGTCGATAGGCATTTCAGATATAGGTGCCGATGGGCATTTCAGATATAGTTGCCGATTGGCATTTTAAAAATAGGTGCCGATAGGCATTTCAGATATAGAAGCCGATAGGCATTTCAAATATAGGTGCCGATAGGCATTCCAGATATGGTTGCCGATAGGCATTTCAAATATAGGTGCTGATAGGCATTTCAGATGTAGTTTCCGATAGGCATTTCAAAAATAGGTGTCGATAGGCATTTCAGATATAGGTGTCGATAGGCATTTCAGATATAGGTGTCGATAGGCATTTCAGATATAGGTGTCGATAGGCATTTCAGATATAGGTGTCGATAGGCATTTCAGATATAGGTGTCGATAGGCATTTCAGATATAGGTGCCGATAGGCATTTCAGATATAGTTGCCGATTGGCATTTTAAAAATAGGTGCCGATAGGCATTTCAGATATAGAAGCCGATAGGCATTTCAAATATAAGTGCCGATAGGCATTCCAGATATGGTTGCCGATAGGCATTTCAAATATAGGTGCTGATAGGCATTTCAGATGTAGTTTCCGATAGGCATTTCAAAAATAGGTGTCGATAGGCATTTCAGATATAGGTGTCGATAGGCATTTCAGATATAGGTGTCGATAGGCATTTCAGATATAGGTGTCGATAGGCATTTCAGATATAGGTGTCAAAAGGCATTTCAAATATAGGTGTCGATAGGCATTTCAGATATAGGTGTCGATAGGCATTTCAGATATAGGTGTCGATAGGCATTTCAGATATAGGTGCCGATAGGCATTTCAGATATAGTTGCCGATTGGCATTTTAAAAATAGGTGCCGATAGGCATTTCAGATATAGAAGCCGATAGGCATTTCAAATATAGGTGCCGATAGGCATTCCAGATATGGTTGCCGATAGGCATTTCAAATATAGGTGCTGATAGGCAATTCAGATGTAGTTTCCGATAGGCATTTCAAAAATAGGTGTCGATAGGCATTTCAGATATAGGTGTCGATAGGCATTTCAGATATAGGTGTCGATAGGCATTTCAGATATAGGTGTCGATAGGCATTTCAGATATAGGTGTCGATAGGCATTTCAGATATAGGTGTCGATAGGCATTTCAGATATAGGTGTCGATAGGCATTTCAGATATAGGTGTCGATAGGCATTTCAGATATAGGTGCCGATAGGCATTTCAGATATAGTTGCCGATTGGCATTTTAAAAATAGGTGCCAATAGGCATTTCAGATATAGAAGCCGATAGGCATTTCAAATATAAGTGCCGATAGGCATTCCAGATATGGTTGCCGATAGGCATTTCAAATATAGGTGCTGATAGGCATTTCAGATGTAGTTTCCGATAGGCATTTCAAAAATAGGTGTCGATAGGCATTTCAGATATAGGTGTCGATAGGCATTTCAGATATAGGTGTCGATAGGCATTTCAGATATAGGTGTCGATAGGCATTTCAGATATAGGTGTCGATAGGCATTTCAGATATAGGTGTCGATAGGCATTTCAGATATAGGTGTCGATAGGCATTTCAGATATAGGTGTCGATAGGCATTTCAGATATAGGTGCCGATAGGCATTTCAGATATAGTTGCCGATTGGCATTTTAAAAATAGGTGCCGATAGGCATTTCAGATATAGAAGCCGATAGGCATTTCAAATATCGGTGCCGATAGGCATTCCAGATATGGTTGCCGATAGGCATTGCAAATATAGGTGCTGATAGGCATTTCAGATGTAGTTTCCGATAGGCATTTCAAAAATAGGTGTCGATAGGCATTTCAGATATAGGTGTCGATAGGCATTTCAGATATAGGTGTCGATAGGCATTTCAGATATAGGTGTCGATAGGCATTTCAGATATAGGTGTCGATAGGCATTTCAGATATAGGTGTCGATAGGCATTTCAGATATAGGTGTCGATAGGCATTTCAGATATAGGTGTCGATAGGCATTTCAGATATAGGTGTCGATAGGCATTTCAGATATAGGTGTCGATAGGCATTTCAGATATAGGTGTCGATAGGCATTTCAGATATAGGTGTCGATAGGCATTTCAGATATAGGTGTCGATAGGCATTTCAGATATAGGTGTCCATAGGCATTTCAGATATAAGTGTCGATAGGCATTTCAGATATAGGTGTCGATAGGCATTTCAGATATAGGTGTCGATAGGCATTTCAGATATAGGTGTCGATAGGCATTCCAGATATAGGTGCCGATAGGCATTTCAGATATAGTTGCCGATTGGCATTTTAAAAATAGGTGCCAATAGGCATTTCAGATATAGAAGCCGATAGGCATTTCAAATATAGGTGCCGATAGGCATTCCAGATATGGTTGCCGATAGGCATTTAAAATATAGGTGCTGATAGGCATTTCAGATGTAGTTTCCGATAGGCATTTCAAAAATAGGTGTCGATAGGCATTTCAGATATACGTGTCGATAGGCATTTCAGATATAGGTGTCGATAGGCATTTCAGATATAGGTGTCGATAGGCATTTCAGATATAGGTGTCGATAGGCATTTCAGATATAGGTGTCGATAGGCATTTCAGATATAGGTGTCGATAGGCATTTCAGATATAGGTGTCGATAGGCATTTCAGATATAGGTGCCGATAGGCATTTCAGATATAGTTGCCGATTGGCATTTTAAAAATAGGTGCCGATAGGCATTTCAGATATAGAAGCCGATAGGAATTTCAAATATAGGTGCCGATAGGCATTCCAGATATGGTTGCCGATAGGCATTTCAAATATAGGTTATGATAGGCATTTCAGATGTAGTTTCCGATAGGCATTTCAAAAATAGGTGTCGATAGGCATTTCAGATAGAGGTGTCGATAGGCATTTCAGATATAGGTGTCGATAGGCATTTCAGATATAAGTGTCGATAGGCATTTCAGATATAAGTGTCGATAGGCATTTCAGATATAGGTGTCGATAGGCATTTCAGATATAGGTGTCGATAGGCATTTCAGATATAGGTGTCGATAGGCATTTTAGATATAGGTGCCGATAGGCATTTCAGATATAGTTGCCGATTGGCATTTTAAAAATAGGTGCCGATAGGCATTTCAGATATAGAAGCCGATAGGCATTTCAAATATAGGTGCCGATAGGCATTCCAGATATGGTTGCCGATAGGCATTTCAAATATAGGTGCTGATAGGCATTTCAGATGTAGTCTCCGATAGGCATTTCAAAAATAGGTGTCGATAGGCATTTCAGATATAGGTGTCGATAGGCATTTCAGATATAGGTGTCGATAGGCATTTCAGATATAGGTGTCGATAGGCATTTCAGATATAGGTGTCGATAGGCATTTCAGATATAGGTGTCGATAGGCATTTCAGATATAGGTGTCGATAGGCATTTCAGATATAGGTGTCGAATGGCATTTCAGATATAGGTGTCGATAGGCATTTCAGATATAGGTGTCGATAGGCATTTCAGATATAGGTGCCGATAGGCATTTCAGATATAGTTGCCGATTGGCATTTTAAAAATAGGTGCCGATAGGCATTTCAGATATAGAAGCCGATAGGCATTTCAAATATAGGTGCCGATAGGCATCATAGATATGGTTGCCGATAGGCATTTCAAATATAGGTGCTGATAGGCATTTCAGATGTAGTTTCCGATAGGCATTTCAAAAATAGGTGTCGATAGGCATTTCAGATATAAGTGTCGATAGGCATTTCAGATATAGGTGTCGATAGGCATTTCAGATATAGGTGTCGATAGGCATTTCAGATATAGGTGTCGATAGGCATTTCAGATATAGGTGTCGAATGGCATTTCAGATATAGGTGTCGATAGGCATTTCAGATATAGGTGTCGATAGGCATTTCAGATATAGGTGCCGATAGGCATTTCAGATATAGTTGCCGATTGGCATTTTAAAAATAGGTGCCGATAGGCATTTCAGATATAGAAGCCGATAGGCATTTCAAATATAGGTGCCGAAAGGCATTCCAGATATGGTTGCCGATAGGCATTTCAAATATAGGTGCTGATAGACATTTCAGATGTAGTTTCCGATAGGCATTTCAAAAATAGGTGTCGATAGGCATTTCAGATATAGGTGTCGATAGGCATTTCAGATATAGGTGTCGATAGGCATTTCAGATATAGGTGTCGATAGGAATTTCAGATATAGGTGTCGATAGGCATTTCAGATATAGGTGTCGATAGGCATTTCAGATATAGTGTCGATAGGCATTTCAGATATAGGTGTCGATAGGCATTTCAGATATAGGTGCCGATAGGCATTTCAGATATAGTTGCCGAATTGCATTTTAAAAATAGGTGCCGATATGCATTTCAGATATAGAAGCCGTTAGGCATTTCAAATATAGGTGCCGATAGGCATTCCAGATATGGTTGCCGATAGGCATTTTAAATATAGGTGCTGATAGGCATTTCAGATGTAGTTTCCGATAGGCATTTCAAAAATAGGTGTCGATAGGCATTTCAGATATAGGTGTCGATAGGCATTTCAGATATAGGTGTCGATAGGCATTTCAGATATAGGTGTCGATAGGCATTTCAGATATAGGTGTCGATAGGCATTTCAGATATAGGTGTCGATAGGCATTTCAGATATAGGTGTCGATAGGCATTTCAGATATAGGTGTCGATAGGCATTTCAGATATAGGTGCCGATAGGCATTTCAGATATAGTTGCCGATTGGCATTTTAAAAATAGGTGCCGATAGGCATTTCAGATATAGAAGCCGATAGGCATTTCAAATATCGGTGCCGATAGGCATTCCAGATATGGTTGCCGATAGGCATTTCAAATATAGGTGCTGATAGGCATTTCAGATGTAGTTTCCGATAGGCATTCAAAAATAGGTGTCGATAGGCATTTTCAGATATAGGTGTCGATAGGCGTTTCAGATATAGGTGTCGATAGGCATTTCAGATATAGGTGTCGATAGGCATTTCAGATATAGGTGTCGATAGGCATTTCAGATATAGGTGTCAATAGGCATTTCAGATATAGGTGTCGATAGGCATTTCAGATATAGGTGTCGATAGGCATTTCAGATATAGGTGTCGATAGGCATTTCAGATATAGGTGCCGATTGGCATTTTAAAAATAGGTGCCGATAGGCATTTCAGATATAGAAGCCGATAGGCATTTCAAATATAGGTGCCGATAGGCATTCCAGATATAGTTGCCGATAGGCATTTCAAATATAGGTGCTGATAGGCATTTCAGATGTAGTTTCCGATAGGCATTTCAAAAATAGGTGTCGATAGGCATTTCAGATATGATTGCCGATAGGCATTTCAAATATAGGTGCTGATAGGCATTTCAGATGTAGTCTCCGATAGGCATTTCAAAAATAGGTGTCGATAGGCATTTCAGATATAGGTGTCGATAGGCATTTCAGATATAGGTGTCGATAGGCATTTCAGATATGGTTGCCGATAGGCATTTCAAATATAGGTGCTGATAGGCATTTCAGATGTAGTCTCCGATAGGCATTTCAAAAATAGGTGTCGATAGCATTTCAGATATAGGTGTCGATAGGCATTTCAGATATAGGTGTCGATAGGCATTTCAGATATAGGTGTCGATAGGCATTTCAGATATAGGTGTCGATAGGCATTTCAGATATAGGTGTCGATAGGCATTTCAGATATAGGTGTCGATAGGCATTTCAGATATAGGTGTCGAATGGCATTTCAGATATAGGTGTCGATAGGCATTTCAGATATAGGTGTCGATAGGCATTTCAGATATAGGTGCCGATAGGCATTTCAGATATAGTTGCCGATTGGCATTTTAAAAATAGGTGCCGATAGGCATTTCAGATATAGAAGCCGATAGGCATTTCAAATATAGGTGCCGATAGGCATTCCAGATATGGTTGCCGATAGGCATTTCAAATATAGGTGCTGATAGGCATTTCAGATGTAGTTTCCGATAGGCATTTCAAAAATAGGTGTCGATAGGCATTTCAGATATAAGTGTCGATAGGCATTTCAGATATAGGTGTCGATAGGCATTTCAGATATAGGTGTCGATAGGCATTTCAGATATAGGTGCCGATAGGCATTTCAGATATAGTTGCCGATTGGCATTTTAAAATAGGTGCCGATAGGCATTTCAGATATAGAAGCCGATAGGCATTTAAATATAGGTGCCGATAGGCATTCCAGATATGGTTGCCGATAGGCATTTCAAATATAGGTGCTGATAGGCATTTCAGATGTAGTTTCCGATAGGCATTCAAAAATAGGTGTCGATAGGCATTTCAGATATAGGTGTCGATAGGCATTTCAGATATAGGTGTCGATAGGCATTTTAGATATAGGTGTCGATAGGCATTTCAGATATAGGTGTCGATAGGCATTTCAGATATAGGTGTCGATAGGCATTTCAGATATAGGTGTCGATAGGCATTTCAGATATAGGTGTCGATAGGCATTTCAGATATAGGTGCCGATAGGCATTTCAGATATAGTTGCCGATTGGCATTTTAAAAATAGGTGCCGATAGGCATTTCAGATATAGAAGCCGATAGGCATTTCAAATATAGGTGCCCATAGGCATTCCAGATATGGTTGCCGATAGGCATTTCAAATATAGGTGCTGATAGGCATTTCAGATGTAGTTTCCGATAGGCATTTCAAAAATAGGTGTCGATAGGCATTTCAGATATAGGTGTCGATAGGTATTTCAGATATAGGTGTCGATAGGCATTTCAGATATAGGTGTCGATAGGCATTTCAGATATAGGTGTCGATTGGCATTTAAGATATAGGTGTCGATAGGCATTTCAGATATAGGTGTCGATAGGCATTTCAGATATAGGTGTCGATAGGCATTTCAGATATAGGTGTCGATAGGCATTTCAGATAAAGGTGCCGATAGGCATTTCAGATATAGTTGTCGATTGGCATTTTAAAAATAGGTGCCGATAGGCATTTCAGATATAGAAGTCGATAGGCATTTCAAATATCGGTGCCGATAGGCATTCCAGATATGGTTGCCGATAGGCATTTCAAATATAGGTGCTGATAGGCATTTCAGATGTAGTTTCCGATAGGCATTTCAAAAATAGGTGTCGATAGGCATTTCAGATATAGGTGTCGATAGGCATTTCAGATATAGGTGTCGATAGGCATTTCAGATATAGGTGTCGATAGGCATTTCAGATATAGGTGTCGATAGGCATTTCAGATATAGGTGTCGATAGGCATTTCAGATATAGGTGTCGATAGGCATTTCAGATATAGGTGTCGATAGGCATTTCAGATATAGGTGCCGATAGGCATTTCAGATATAGTTGCCGATTGGCATTTTAAAAATAGGTGCCGATAGGCATTTCAGATATTGAAGCCGATAGGCATTTCAAATATAGGTGCCGATAGGCATTCCAGATATGGTTGCCGATAGGCATTTCAAATATAGGTGCTGATAGGCATTTCAGATGTAGTTTCCGATAGGCATTTCAAAAATAGGTGTCGATAGTAATTTCAGATATAGGTGTCGATAGGCATTTCAGATATAGGTGTCGATAGGCATTTCAGATATAGGTGTCGATAGGCATTTCAGATATAGGTGTCGATAGGCATTTCAGATATAGGTGTCGATAGGCTTTTCAAATATAGGTGTCGATAGGCATTTCAGATATAGGTGTCGATAGGCATTTCAGATATAGGTGTCGATAGGCATTTCAGATATAGGTGCCGATAGGCATTTCAGATATAGTTGCCGATTGGCATTTTTAAAATAGGTGCCGATAGGCATTTCAGATATAGAAGCCGGTAGGCATTTCAAATATAGGTGCCGATAGGCATTCCAGATATGGTTGCCGATAGGCATTTCAAATATAGGTGCTGATAGGCATTTCAGATGTAGTTTCCGATAGGCATTTCAAAAATAGGTGTCGATAGGCATTTCAGATATAGGTGTCGATAGGCATTTCAGATATAGGTGTCGATAGGCATTTCAGATATAGGTGTCGATAGGCATTTCAGATATAGGTGTCGATAGGCATTTCAGATATAGGTGTCGATAGGCATTTCAGATATAGGTGTCGATAGGCATTTCAGATATAGGTGTCGATAGGCATTTCAGATATAGGTGTCGATAGGCATTTCAGATATAGGTGCCGATAGGCATTTCAGATATAGTTGCCGATTGGCATTTTAAAAATAGGTGCCGATAGGCATTTCAGATATAGAAGCCGATAGGCATTTCAAATATAGGTGCCGATAGGCATTCCAGATATGGTTGCCGATAGGCATTTCAAATATAGGTGCTGATAGGCATTTCAGATGTAGTTTCCGATAGGCATTTCAAAAAAAGGTGTCGATAGGCATTTCAGATATAGGTGTCGATAGGCATTTCAGATATAGGTGTCGATAGGCATTTTAGATATAGGTGTCGATAGGCATTTCAGATATAGGTGTCGATAGGCATTTCAGATATAGGTGTCGATAGTCATTTCAGATATAGGTGTCGATAGGCATTTCAGATTTAGGTGTCGATTGGCATTTCAGATATAGGTGCCGATAGGCATTTCAGATATAGTGGCCGATTGGCATTTTAAAAATAGGTGCCGATAGGCATTTCAGATATAGAAGCCGATAGGCATTTCAAATATAGGTGCCGATAGGCATTCCAGATATGGTTGCCGATAGGCATTTCAAATATAGGTGCTGATAGGCATTTCAGATGTAGTTTCCGATAGGCATTTCAAAAATAGGTGTCGATAGGCATTTCAGATATAGGTGTCGATAGGCATTTCAGATATAGGTGTCGATAGGCATTTTAGATATAGGTGTCGATAGGCATTTCAGATATAGGTGTCGAATGGCATTTCAGATATAGGTGTCGAATGGCATTTCAGATATAGGTGTCGATAGGCATTTCAGATATAGGTGTCGATAGGCATTTCAGATATAGGTGCCGATAGGCATTTCAGATATAGTTGCCGATTGGCATTTTAAAAATAGGTGCCGATAGGCATTTCAGATATAGAAGCCGATAGGCATTTCAAATATAGGTGCCGATAGGCATTCCAGATATGGTTGCCGATAGGCATTTCAAATATAGGTGCTGATAGGCATTTCAGATGTAGTTTCCGATAGGCATTTTAAAAATAGGTGTCGATAGGCATTTCAGATATAGGTGTCGATAGGCATTTCAGATATAGGTGTCGATAGGCATTTCAGATATAGGTGTCGATAGGCATTTCAGATATAGGTGTCGAATGGCATTTCAGTTATAGCTTTCGATAGGCATTTCAGATATAGGTGGCGATAGGCAATTCAGATATAGGTGCCGATAGGCATTTCAGATATATTAGCCGATTGGCATTTTAAAAATAGGTGCCGATAGGCATTTCAGATATAGAAGCCGATAGGCATTTCAAATATAGGTGCCGATAGGCATTCCAGATATGGTTGCCGATAGGCATTTCAAATGTAGGTGCTGATGAGCATTTCAGATGTAGTTTCCGATAGGCATTTCAAAAATAGGTGTCGATAGGCATTTTAGATATAGGTGTCGATAGGCATTTCAGATATAGGTGTCGATAGGCATTTCAGATATAGGTGTCGATAGGCATTTCAGATATAGGTGTCGATAGGCATTTCAGATATAGGTGTCGATAGGCATTTCAGATATAGGTGTCGATAGGCATTTCAGATATAGGTGTCGATAGGCATTTCAGATATAGGTGCCGATAGGCATTTCAGATATAGTTGCCGATTGGCATTTTAAAAATAGGTGCCGATAGGCATTTCAGATATAGAAGCCGATAGGCATTTCAAATATCGGTGCCGATAGGCATTCCAGATATGGTTGCCGATAGGCATTTTCAATATAGGTGCTGATAGGCATTTCAGATGTAGTTTCCGATAGGCATTTCAAAAATAGGTGTCGGTAGGCATTTCAGATATAGGTGTCGATAGGCATTTCAGATATAGGTGTCGATAGGCATTTCAGATATAGGTGTCGATAGGCATTTCAGATATAGGTGTCGATAGGCATTTCAGATATAGGTGTCGATAGGCATTTCAGATATAGGTGTCGATAGGCATTTCAGATATAGGTGTCGATAGGCATTTCAAATATAGGTGCCGATAGGCATTTCAGATATAGTTGCCGATTGGCATTTTAAAAATAGGTGCCGATAGGCATTTCAGATATTGAAGCCGATAGGCATTTCAAATATAGGTGCCGATAGGCATTCCAGATATGGTTGCCGATAGGCATTTCAAATATAGGTGCTGATAGGCATTTCAGATGTAGTTTCCGATAGGCATTTCAAAAATAGGTGTCGATAGGCATTTCAGATATAGGTGTCGATAGGCATTTCAGATATAGGTGTCGATAGGCATTTCAGATATAGGTGTCGATAGGCATTTCAGATATAGGTGTCGATAGGCATTTCAGATATAGGTGTCGATAGGCTTTTCAAATATAGGTGTCGATAGGCATTTCAGATATAGGTGTCGATAGGCATTTCAGATATAGGTGTCGATAGGCATTTCAGATATAGGTGCCGATAGGCATTTCAGACATAGTTGCCGATTGGCATTTTAAAAATAGGTGCCGATAGGCATTTCAGATATAGAAGCCGATAGGCATTTCAAATATAGGTGCGGGATAGGCATTCCAGATATGGTTGCCGATAGGCATTTCAAATATAGGTGCTGATAGGCATTTCAGATGTAGTTTCCGATAGGCATTTCAAAAATAGGTGTCGATAGGCATTTCAGATATAGGTGTCGATAGGCATTTCAGATATAGGTGTCGATAGGCATTTCAGATATAGGTGTCGATAGGCATTTCAGATATAGGTGTCGATAGGCATTTCAGATATAGGTGTCGATAGGCATTTCAGATATAGGTGTCGATAGGCATTTCAGATATAGGTGTCGATAGGCATTTCAGATATAGGTGTCGATAGGCATTTCAGATATAGGTGTCGATAGGCATTTCAGATATAGGTGCCGATAGGCATTTCAGATATAGTTGCCGATTGGCATTTTAAAAATAGGTGCCGATAGGCATTTCAGATATAGAAGCCGATAGGCATTTCAAATATAGGTGCCGATAGGCATTCCAGATATGGTTGCCGATAGGCATTTCAAATATAGGTGCTGATAGGCATTTCAGATGTAGTTTCCGATAGGCATTTCAAAAATAGGTGTTGATAGGCATTTCAGATATAGGTGTCGATAGGCATTTCAGATATAGGTGTCGATAGGCATTTTAGATATAGGTGTCGATAGGCATTTCAGATATAGGTGTCGATAGGCATTTCAGATATAGGTGTCGATAGGCATTTCAGATATAGGTGTCGATAGGCATTTCAGATATAGGTGTCGATTGGCATTTCAGATATAGGTGCCGATAGGCATTTCAGATATAGTTGCCGATTGGCATTTGAAAAATAGGTGCCGATAGGCATTTCAGATATAGAAGCCGATAGGCATTTCAAATATAGGTGCCGATAGGCATTCCAGATATGGTTGCCGATAGGCATTTCAAATATAGGTGCTGATAGGCATTTCAGATGTAGTTTCCGATAGGCATTTCAAAAATAGGTGTCGATAGGCATTTCAGATATAGGTGTCGATAGGCATTTCAGATATAGGTGTCGATAGGCATTTCAGATATAGGTGTCGATAGGCATTTCAGATATAGGTGTCGATAGGCATTTCAGATATAGGTGTCTATAGGCATTTCAGATATAGGTGCCGATAGGCATTTCAGATATAGTTGCCGATTGGCATTTTAAAAATAGGTGCCGATAGGCATTTCAGATATAGAAGCCGATAGGCATTTCAAATATAGGTGCCGATAGGCATTCCAGATATGGTTGCCGATAGGCATTTTAAATATAGGTGCTGATAGGCATTTCAGATGTAGTTTCCGATAGGCATTTCAAAAATAGGTGTCAATAGGCATTTCAGATATAGGTGTCGATAGGCATTTCAGATATAGGTGTCGATAGGCATTTCAGATATAGGTGTCGATAGGCATTTCAGATATAGGTGTCGATAGGCATTTCAGATATAGGTGTCGATAGGCATTTCAGATATAGGTGCCGATAGGCATTTCAGATATAGTTGCCGATTGGCATTTTAAAAATAGGTGCCGATAGGCATTTCAGATATAGAAGCCGATAGGCATTTCAAATATAGGTGCCGATAGGCATTCCAGATATGGTTGCCGATAGGCATTTCAAATATAGGTGCTGATAGGCATTTCAGATGTAGTCTCCGATAGGCATTTCAAAAATAGGTGTCGATAGGCATTTCAGATATAGGTGTCGATAGGCATTTCAGATATAGGTGTCGATAGGCATTTCAGATATAGGTGTCGATAGGCATTTCAGATATAGGTGTCGATAGGCATTTCAGATATAGGTGTCGATAGGCATTTCAGATATAGGTGTCGATAGGCATTTCAGATATAGGTGTCGATAGGCATTTCAGATATAGGTGTCGATAGGCATTTCAGATATAGGTGTCGATAGGCATTTCAGATATAGGTGCCGATAGGCATTTCAGATATAGTTGCCGATTGGCATTTTAAAAATAGGTGCCGATAGGCATTTCAGATATAGAAGCCGATAGGCATTTCAAATATAGGTGCCGATAGGCATTCCAGATATGGTTGCCGATAGGCATTTCAAATATAGGTGCTGATAGGCATTTCAGATGTAGTTTCCGATAGGCATTTCAAAAATAGGTGTCGATAGGCATTTCAGATATAGGTGTCGATAGGCATTTCAGATATAGGTGTCGATAGGCATTTCAGATATAGGTGTTGATAGGCATTTCAGATATAGGTGTCGATAGGCATTTCAGATATAGGTGTCGATAGGCACTTCAGATATAGGTGTCGATAGGCATTTCAGATATAGGTGTCGATAGGCATTTCAGATATAGGTGTCGATAGGCATTTCAGATATAGGTGCCGATAGGCATTTCAGATATAGTTGCCGATTGGCATTTTAAAAATAGGTGCCGATAGGCATTTCAGATATAGAAGCCAATAGGCATTTTAAATATAGGTGCCGATAGGCATTCCAGATATGGTTGCCGATAGGCATTTCAAATATAGGTGCTGATAGGCATTTCAGATGTAGTTTCCGATAGGCATTTCAAAAATAGGTGTCGATAGGCATTTCAGATATAGGTGTCGATAGGCATTTCAGATATAGGTGTCGATAGGCATTTCAGATATAGGTGTCGATAGGCGTTTCAGATATAGGTGTCGATAGGCATTTCAGATATAGGTGTCGATAGGCATTTCAGATATAGGTGTCGATAGGCATTTCAGATATAGGTGCCGATAGGCATTTCAGATATAGTTGCCGATTGGCATTTTAAAAATAGGTGCCGATAGGCATTTCAGATATAGAAGCCGATAGGCATTTCAAATATAGGTGCCGATAGGCATTCCAGATATGGTTGCCGATAGGCATTTCAAATATAGGTGCTGATAGGCATTTCAGATGTAGTTTCCGATAGGCATTTCAAAAATAGGTGTCGATAGGCATTTCAGATATAGGTGTCGATAGGCATTTCAGATATAGGTGTCGATAGGCATTTCAGATATATGTGTCGATAGGCATTTCAGATATAGGTGTCGATAGGCATTTCAGATATAGGTGTCGATAGGCATTTCAGATATAGGTGTCGATAGGCATTTCAGATATAGGTGTCGATAGGCATTTCAGATATAGGTGTCGATAGGCATTTCAGATATAGGTGCCGATAGGCATTTCAGATATAGTTGCCGATTGGCATTTTAAAAATAGGTGCCGATAGGCATTTCAGATATAGGTGTCGATAGGCATTTCAGATATAGGTGTCGATAGGCATTTCAGATATAGGTGTCGATAGGCATTTCAGATATAGGTGTCGATAGGCATTTCAGATATAGGTGTCGATAGGCATTTCAGATATAGGTGTCGATAGGCATTTCAGATATAGGTGCCGATAGGCATTTCAGATATAGTTGCCGATTGGCATTTTAAAAATAGGTGCCGATAGGCATTTCAGATATAGAAGCCGATAGGCATTTCAAATATAGGTGCCGATAGGCATTCCAGATATGGTTGCCGATAGGCATTTCAAATATAGGTGCTGATAGGCATTTCAGATGTAGTTTCCGATAGGCATTTCAAAAATAGGTGTCGATAGGCATTTCAGATATAGGTGTCGATAGGCATTTCAGATATAGGTGTCGATAGGCATTTCAGATATAGGTGTCGATAGGCATTTCAGATATAGGTGTCGATAGGCATTTCAGATATAGGTGTCGATAGGCATTTCAGATATAGTTGCCGATTGGCATTTTAAAAATAGGTGCCGATAGGCATTTCAGATATAGAAGCCAATAGGCATTTTAAATATAGGTGCCGATAGGCATTCCAGATATGGTTGCCGATAGGCATTTCAAATATAGGTGCTGATAGGCATTTCAGATGTAGTTTCCGATAGGCATTTCAAAAATAGGTGTCGATAGGCATTACAGATATAGGTGTCGATAGGCATTTCAGATATAGGTGTCGATAGGCATTTCAGATATAGGTGTCGATAGGCGTTTCAGATATAGGTGTCGATAGGCATTTCAGATATAGGTGTCGATAGGCATTTCAGATATAGGTGTCGATAGGCATTTCAGATATAGGTGTCGATAGGCATTTCAGATATAGGTGCCGATAGGCATTTCAGATATAGTTGCCGATTGGCATTTTAAAAATAGGTGCCGATAGGCATTTCAGATATAGAAGCCGATAGGCATTTCAAATATAGGTGCCGATAGGCATTCCAGATATGGTTGCCGATAGGCATTTCAAATATAGGTGCTGATAGGCATTTCAGATGTAGTTTCCGATAGGCATTTCAAAAATAGGTGTCGATAGGCATTTCAGATATAGGTGTCGATAGGCATTTCAGATATAGGTGTCGATAGGCATTTCAGATATAGGTGTCGATAGGCATTTCAGATATAGGTGTCGATAGGCATTTCAGATATAGGTGTCGATAGGCATTTCAGATATAGGTGTCGATAGGCATTTCAGATATAGGTGTCGATAGGCATTTCAGATATAGGTGCCGATAGGCATTTCAGATATAGAAGCCGATAGGCATTTCAAATATAGGTGCCGATAGGCATTCCAGATATGGTTGCCGATAAACATTTCAAATATAGGTGCTGATAGGCATTTCAGATGTAGTTTCCGATAGGCATTTCAAAAATAGGTGTCGATAGGCATTTCAGATATAGGTGTCGATAGGCATTTCAGATATAGGTGTCGATAGGCATTTCAGATATAGGTGTCGATAGGCATTTCAGATATAGGTGTCGATAGGCATTTCAGATATAGGTGTCGATAGGCATTTCAGATATAGGTGTCGATAGGCATTTCAGATATAGGTGTCGATAGGCATTTCAGATATAGGTGTCGATAGGCATTTCAGATATAGGTATCGATAGGCATTTCAGATATAGGTGCCGATAGGCATTTCAGATATAGTTGCCGATTGGCATTTTAAAAATAGGTGCCGATAGGCATTTCAGATATAGAAGCCGATAGGCATTTCAAATATAGGTGCCGATAGGCATTCCAGATATGGTTGCCGATAGGCATTTCAAATATAGGTGCTGATAGGCATTTCAGATGTAGTTTCCGATAGGCATTTCAAAAATAGGTGTCGATAGGCATTTCAGATATAGGTGTCGATAGGCATTTCAGATATAGGTGTCGATAGGCATTTCAGATATAGGTGTCGATAGGCATTTCAGATATAGGTGTCAACAGGCATTTCAGATATAGGTGTTGATAGGCATTTCAGATATAGGTGTCGATAGGCATTTCAGATATAGGTGTCGATAGGCATTTCAGATATAGGTGCCGATAGGCATTTCAGATATAGTTGCCGATTGGCATTTTAAAAATAGGTGCCGATAGGCATTTCAGATATAGAAGCCGATAGGCATTTCAAATATAGGTGCCGATAGGCATTCCAGATATGGTTGCCGATAGGCATTTCAAATATAGGTGCTGATAGGCATTTCAGATGTAGTTTCCGATAGGCATTTCAAAAATAGGTGTCGATAGGCATTTCAGATATAGGTGTCGACAGGCATTTCAGATATAGGTGTCAACAGGCATTTCAGATATAGGTGTCGATAGGCATTTCAGATATAGGTGTCGATAGGCATTTCAGATATAGGTGTCGATAGGCATTTCAGATATAGGTGCCGATAGGCATTTCAGATATAGTTGCCGATTGGCATTTTAAAAATAGGTGCCGATAGGCATTTCAGATATAGAAGCCGATAGGCATTTCAAATATAGGTGCCGATAGGCATTCCAGATATGGTTGCCGATAGGCATTTCAAATATAGGTGCTGATAGGCATTTCAGATGTAGTTTCCGATAGGCATTTCAAAAATAGGTGTCGATAGGCATTTCAGATATAGGTGTCGATAGGCATTTCAGATATAGGTGTCGATAGGCATTTCAGATATAAGTGTCGATAGGCATTTCAGGTATAGGTGTCGAAAGGCATTTCAGATATAGGTGTCGATAGGCATTTCAGATATAGGTGTCGATAGGCATTTCAGATATAGGTGTCGATAGGCATTTCAGATATAGGTGTCGATAGGCATTTCAGATATAGGTGCCGAGAGGCATTTCAGATATAGTTGCCGATTGGCATTTTAAAAATAGGTGCCGATAGGCATTTCAGATATGGAAGCCGATAGGCATTTCAAATATAGGTGCCGATAGGCATTCCAGATATGGTTGCCGATAGGCATTTCAAATATAGGTGCTGATAGGCATTTCAGATGTAGTTTCCGATAGGCATTTCAAAAATAGGTGTCGATAGGCATTTCAGATATAGGTGTCGATAGGCATTTCAGATATAGGTGTCGATAGGCATTTCAGATATAGGTGTCGATAGGCATTTCAGATATAGGTGTCAACAGGCATTTCAGATATAGGTGTCGATAGGCATTTCAGAAATAGGTGTCGATAGGCATTTCAGATATAGGTGTCGATAGGCATTTCAGATATAGTTGCCGATTGGCATTTTAAAAATAGGTGCCGATAGGCATTTCAGATATAGAAGCCGATAGGCATTTCAAATATAGGTGCCGATAGGCATTCCAGATATGGTTGCCGATAGGCATTTCAAATATAGGTGCTGATAGGAATTTCAGATGTAGTTTCCGATAGGCATTTCAAAAATGGGTGTCGATAGGCATTTCAGATATAGGTGTCGATAGGCATTTCAGATATAGGTGTCGATAGGCATTTCAGATATAGGTGTCGATAGGCATTTCAGATATAGGTGTCGATAGGCATTTCAGATATAGGTGTCGATAGGCATTTCAGATATAGGTGTCGATAGGCATTTCAGATATAGGTGTCGATAGGCATTTCAGATATAGGTGTCGATAGGCATTTCAGATATAGGTGCCGATAGGCATTTCAGATATAGTTGCCGATTGGCATTTGAAAAATAGGTGCCGATAGGCATTTCAGATATAGAAGCCGATAGGCATTTCAAATATAGGTGCCGATAGGCATTCCAGATATGGTTGCCGATAGGCATTTCAAATATAGGTGCTGATAGGCATTTCAGATGTAGTTTCCGATAGGCATTTCAAAAATAGGTGTCGATAGGCATTTCAGATATAGGTGTCGACAGGCATTTCAGATATAGGTGTCGATAGGCATTTCAGATATAGGTGTCGATAGGCATTTCAGATATAGGTGTCAACAGGCATTTCAGATATAGGTGTTGATAGGCATTTCAGATATAGGTGTCGATAGGCATTTCAGATATAGGTGTCGATAGGCATTTCAGATATAGGTGCCGATAGGCATTTCAGATATAGTTGCCGATTGGCATTTTAAAAATAGGTGCCGATAGGCATTTCAGATATAGAAGCCGATAGGCATTTCAAATATAGGTGCCGATAGGCATTCCAGATATGGTTGCCGATAGGCATTTCAAATATAGGTGCTGATAGGCATTTCAGATGTAGTTTCCGATAGGCATTTCAAAAATAGGTGTCGATAGGCATTTCAGATATAGGTGTCGACAGGCATTTCAGATATAGGTGTCAACAGGCATTTCAGATATAGGTGTCGATAGGCATTTCAGATATAGGTGTCGATAGGCATTTCAGATATAGGTGTCGATAGGCATTTCAGATATAGGTGCCGATAGGCATTTCAGATATAGTTGCCGATTGGCATTTTAAAAATAGGTGCCGATAGGCATTTCAGATATAGAAGCCGATAGGTATTTCAAATATAGGTGCCGATAGGCATTCCAGATATGGTTGCCGATAGGCATTTCAAATATAGGTGCTGATAGGCATTTCAGATGTAGTTTCCGATAGGCATTTCAAAAATAGGTGTCGATAGGCATTTCAGATATAGGTGTCGATAGGCATTTCAGATATAGGTGTCGATAGGCATTTCAGATATAGGTGTCGATAGGCATTTCAGGTATAGGTGTCGAAAGGCATTTCAGATATAGGTGTCGATAGGCATTTCAGATATAGGTGTCGATAGGCATTTCAGATATAGGTGTCGATAGGCATTTCAGATATAGGTGTCGATAGGCATTTCAGATATAGGTGCCGAGAGGCATTTCAGATATAGTTGCCGATTGGCATTTTAAAAATAGGTGCCGATAGGCATTTCAGATATGGAAGCCGATAGGCATTTCAAATATAGGTGCCGATAGGCATTCCAGATATGGTTGCCGATAGGCATTTCAAATATAGGTGCTGATAGGCATTTCAGATGTAGTTTCCGATAGGCATTTCAAAAATAGGTGTCGATAGGCATTTCAGATATAGGTGTCGATAGGCATTTCAGATATAGGTGTCGATAGGCATTTCAGATATAGGTGTCGATAGGCATTTCAGATATAGGTGTCAACAGGCATTTCAAATATAGGTGTCGATAGGCATTTCAGAAATAGGTGTCGATAGGCATTTCAGATATAGGTGTCGATAGGCATTTCAGATATAGTTGCCGATTGGCATTTTAAAAATAGGTGCCGATAGGCATTTCAGATATAGAAGCCGATAGGCATTTCAAATATAGGTGCCGATAGGCATTCCAGATATGGTTGCCGATAGGCATTTCAAATATAGGTGCTGATAGGAATTTCAGATGTAGTTTCCGATAGGCATTTCAAAAATGGGTGTCGATAGGCATTTCAGATATAGGTGTCGATAGGCATTTCAGATATAGGTGTCGATAGGCATTTCAGATATAGGTGTCGATAGGCATTTCAGATATAGGTGTCGATAGGCATTTCAGATATAGGTGTCGATAGGCATTTCAGATATAGGTGTCGATAGGCATTTCAGATATAGGTGTCGATAGGCATTTCAGATATAGGTGTCGATAGGCATTTCAGATATAGGTGCCGATAGGCATTTCAGATATAGTTGCCGATTGGCATTTGAAAAATAGGTGCCGATAGGCATTTCAGATATAGAAGCCGATAGGCATTTCAAATATAGGTGCCGATAGGCATTCCAGATATGGTTGCCGATAGGCATTTCAAATATAGGTGCTGATAGGCATTTCAGATGTAGTTTCCGATAGGCATTTCAAAAATAGGTGTCGATAGGCATTTCAGATATAGGTGTCGACAGGCATTTCAGATATAGGTGTCAACAGGCATTTCAGATATAGGTGTCGATAGGCATTTCAGATATAGGTGTCGATAGGCATTTCAGATATAGGTGTCGATAGGCATTTCAGATATAGGTGCCGATAGGCATTTCAGATATAGTTGCCGATTGGCATTTTAAAAATAGGTGCCGATAGGCATTTCAGATATAGAAGCCGATAGGCATTTCAAATATAGGTGCCGATAGGCATTCCAGATATGGTTGCCGATAGGCATTTCAAATATAGGTGCTGATAGGCATTTCAGATGTAGTTTCCGATAGGCATTTCAAAAATAGGTGTCGATAGGCATTTCAGATATAGGTGTCGATAGGCATTTCAGATATAGGTGTCGATAGGCATTTCAGATATAGGTGTCGATAGGCATTTCAGGTATAGGTGTCGAAAGGCATTTCAGATATAGGTGTCGATAGGCATTTCAGATATAGGTGTCGATAGGCATTTCAGATATAGGTGTCGATAGGCATTTCAGATATAGGTGTCGATAGGCATTTCAGATATAGGTGCCGAGAGGCATTTCAGATATAGTTGCCGATTGGCATTTTTAAAATAGGTGCCGATAGGCATTTCAGATATAGAAGCCGATAGGCATTTCAAATATAGGTGCCGATAGGCATTCCAGATATGGTTGCCGATAGGCATTTCAAATATAGGTGCTGATAGGCATTTCAGATGTAGTTTCCGATAGGCATTTCAAAAATAGGTGTCGATAGGCATTTCAGATATAGGTGTCGATAGGCATTTCAGATATAGGTGTCGATAGGCATTTCAGATATAGGTGTCGATAGGCATTTCAGATATAGGTGTCAACAGGCATTTCAGATATAGGTGTCGATAGGCATTTCAGATATAGGTGTCGATAGGCATTTCAGATATAGGTGTCGATAGGCATTTCAGATATAGTTGCCGATTGGCATTTTAAAAATAGGTGCCGATAGGCATTTCAGATATAGAAGCCGATAGGCATTTCAAATATAGGTGCCGATAGGCATTCCAGATATGGTTGCCGATAGGCATTTCAAATATAGGTGCTGATAGGAATTTCAGATGTAGTTTCCGATAGGCATTTCAAAAATGGGTGTCGATAGGCATTTCAGATATAGGTGTCGATAGGCATTTCAGATATAGGTGTCGATAGGCATTTCAGATATAGGTGTCGATAGGCATTTCAGATATAGGTGTCGATAGGCATTTCAGATATAGGTGTCGATAGGCATTTCAGATATAGGTGTCGATAGGCATTTCAGATATAGGTGTCGATAGGCATTTCAGATATAGGTGCCGATAGGCATTTCAGATATAGTTGCCGATTGGCATTTTAAAAATAGGTGCCGATAGGCATTTCAGATATAGAAGCCGATAGGCATTTCAAATATAGGTGCTGATAGGCATTCCAGATATGGTTGCCGATAGGCATTTCAGATATAGGTGTCGATAGGCATTTCACATATAGGTGTCGATAGGCATTTCAGATATAGGTGTCGATAGGCATTTCAGATATAGGTGTCGATAGGCATTTCAGATATAGGTGTCGATAGGCATTTCAGATATAGGTGTCGATAGGCATTTCAGATATAGGTGTCGATAGGCATTTCAGATATAGGTGTCGATAGGCATTTCAGATATAGGTGTCGATAGGCATTTCAGATATAGGTGTCGATAGGCATTTCAGATATAGGTGTCGATAGGCATTTCAGATATAGGTGTCGATAGGCATTTCAGATATAGGTGTCGATAGGCATTTCAGATATAGGTGTCGATAGGCTTTTCAGATATAGGTGTCGATAGGCATTTCAGATATAGGTGTCGATAGGCATTTCAGATATAGGTGTCGATAGGCATTTCAGATATAGGTGTCGATAGGCATTTTAGATATAGGTGTCGATAGGCATTTCAGATATAAGTGCCGATAGGCATTTCAGATGTAGTTGCCGATTGGCATTTTAAAAATAGGTGCCGATAGGCATTTCAGATATAGAAGCCGATAGGCATTTCAAATATAGGTGCCGATAGGCATTCCAGATATGGTTGCCGATAGGCATTTCAAATATAGGTGCTGATAGGCATTTCAGATGTAGTTTCCGATAGGCATTTCAAAAATAGGTGTCGATAGGCATTTCAGATATATGTGTCGATAGGCATTTCAGATATAGGTGTCGATAGGCATTTCAGATATAGGTGTCGATAGGCATTTCAGATATAGGTGTCAACAGGCATTTCAGATATAGGTGTCGATAGGCATTTCAGATATAGGTGTCGATAGGCATTTCAGATATAGGTGTCGATAGGCATTTCAGATATAGGTGTCGATAGGCATTTCAGATATAGGTTTCGATAGGCATTTCAGATATAGGTGTCGATAGGCATTTCAGATATAGGTGTCGATAGGCATTTCAGATATAGGTGCCGATAGGCATTTCAGATATAGGTGCTGATAGGCATTTCAGATGTAGTTTCCGATAGGCATTTCAAAAATAGGTGTCGATAGGCATTTCAGATATAGGTGTCGATAGGCATTTCAGATATAGGTGTCGATAGGCATTTCAGATAAAGGTGTCGATAGGCATTTTAGATATAGAAGTCGATAGGCATTTCAGATATAGGTGTCGATAGGCATTTCAGATATAGGTGTCGATAGGCATTTCAGATATAGGTGTCGATAGGCATTTCAGATATAGGTGTCGATAGGCATTTCAGATATAGGTGTCGATAGGCATTTCAGATATAGGTGTCGATAGGCATTTCAGATATAGGTGTCGATAGGCATTTCAGATATAGGTGCCGATAGGCATTTCAGATATAGGTGCTGATAGGCATTTCAGATGTAGTTTCCGATAGGCATTTCAAAAATAGGTGTCGATAGGCATTTCAGATATAGGTGTCGATAGGCATTTCAGATATAGGTGTCGATAGGCATTTCAGATATAGGTGTCGATAGGCATTTCAGATATAGGTGTCGATAGGTATTTCAGATATAGGTGTCGATAGGCATTTCAGATATAGGTGTCGATAGGCATTTCAGATATAGGTGTCGATAGGCATTTCAGATATAGGTGTCGATAGGCATTTTAGATATAGGTGCCGATAGGCATTTCAGATATAGTTGCCGATTGGCATTTTAAAAATAGGTGCCGATAGGCATTTCAGATATAGAAGCCGATAGGCATTTCAAATATAGGTGCCGATAGGCATTCCAGATATGGTTGCCGATAGGCATTTCAAATATAGGTGCTGATAGGCATTTCAGATGTAGTTTCCGATAGCATTTCAAAAATAGGTGTCGATAGGCATTTCAGATATAGGTGTCGATAGGCATTTCAGATATAGGCGTCGATAGGCATTTCAAATATAGGTGTCGATAGGCATTTCAGATATAGGTGTCGATAGGCATTTCAGATAGGTGTCGATAGGCATTTCAGATATAGGTGTCGATAGGCATTTCAGATATAGGTGTCGATAGGCATTTCAGATATAGGTGCCGATAGGCATTTCAGATATAGTTGCCGATTGGCATTTTAAAAATAGGTGCCGATAGGCATTTCAGATATAGAAGCCGATAGGCATTTCAAATATAGGTGCCGATAGGCATTCCAGATATGGTTGCCGATAGGCATTTCAAATATATGTGCTGATAGGCATTTCAGATGTAGTTTCCGATAGGCATTTCAAAAATAGGTGTCGATAGGCATTTCAGATATAGGTGTCGATAGGCATTTCAGATATAGGTGTCGATAGGCATTTCAGATATAGGTGTCGATAGGCATTTCAGATATAAGTGTCGATAGGCATTTCAGATATAGGTGTCGATAGGCATTTCAGATATTGGTGTCGATAGGCATTTCAGATATAGGTGTCGATAGGCATTTCAGATATAGGTGCCGATAGGCATTTCAGATATAGTTGCCGATTGGCATTTTAAAAATAGGTGCCGATAGGCATTTCAGATATAGAAGCCGATAGGCATTTCAAATATAGGTGCCGATAGGCATTCCAGATATGGTTGCCGATAGGATTTTCAAATATAGGTGCTGGTAGGCATTTCACATGTAGTTTCCGATAGGCATTTCAAAAATAGGTGTCGATAGGCATTTCAGATATAGGTGTCGATAGGCATTTCAGATATAGGTGTCGATAGGCATTTCAGATATAGGTGTCGATAGGCATTTCAGATATAGGTGTCGATAGGCATTTCAGATATAGGTGTCGATAGGCATTTCAGATATAGGTGTCGATAGGCATTTCAGATATAGGTGTCGATAGGCATTTCAGATATAGGTGTCGATCGGCATTTCAGATATAGGTGCCGATAGGCATTTCAGATATAGTTGCCGATTGGCATTTTAAAAATAGGTGCCGATAGGCATTTCAGATATAGAAGCCGATAGGCATTTCAAATATAGGTGCCGATAGGCATTCCAGATATGGTTGCCGATAGGCATTTCAAATATAGGTGCTGATAGGCATTTCAGATGTAGTTTCCGATAGGCATTTCAAAAATGGGTGTCGATAGGCATTTCAGATATAGGTGTCGATAGGCATTTCAGATATAGGTGTCGATAGGCATTTCAGATGTAGTTTCCGATAGGCATTTCAAAAATAGGTGTCGATAGGCATTTCAGATATAGGTGTCGATAGGCATTTCAGATATAGGTGTCGATAGGCATTTCAGATATAGGTGTCGATAGGCATTTCAGATATAGGTGTCGATAGGCATTTCAGATATAGGTGTCGATAGGCATTTCAGATATAGGTGTCGATAGGCATTTCAGATATAGGTGCCGATAGGCATTTCAGATATAGTTGCCGATTGGCATTTTAAAAATAGGTGCCGATAGGCATTTCAGATATAGAAGCCGATAGGCATTTCAAATATAGGTGCCGATAGGCATTCCAGATATGGTTGCCGATAGGCATTTCAAATATAGGTGCTGATAGGCATTTCAGATGTAGTTTCCGATAGGCATTTCAAAAATAGGTGTCGATAGGCATTTCAGATATAGGTGTCGATAGGCATTTCAGATATAGGTGTCGTTAGGCATTTCAGATATAGGTGTCGATAGGCATTTCAGATATAGGTGTCGATAGGCATTTCAGATATAGGTGTCGATAGGCATTTCAGATATAGGTGTCGATAGGCATTTCAGATATAGGTGTCGATAGGCATTTCAGATATAGGTGCCGATAGGCATTTCAGATATAGTTGCCGATTGGCATTTTAAAAATAGGTGCCGATAGGCATTTCAGATATAGAAGCCGATAGGCATTTCAAATATAGGTGCCGATAGGCATTCCAGATATGGTTGCCGATAGGCATTTCAAATATAGGTGCTGATAGGCATTTCAGATGTAGTTTCCGATAGGCATTTCAAAAATAGGTGTCGATAGGCATTTCAGATATAGGTGTCGATAGGCATTTCACATATAGGTGTCGATAGGCATTTCAGATATAGGTGTCGATAGGCATTTCAGATATAGGTGTCGATAGGCATTTCAGATATAGGTGTCGATAGGCATTTCAGATATAGGTGTCGATAGGCATTTCAGATATAGGTGTCGATAGGCATTTCAGATATAGGTGTCGATTAGTATTTTAGATATAGGTGCCGATAGGCATTTCAGATATAGTTGCCGATTGGCATTTTAAAAATAGGTGCCGATAGGCATTTCAGATATAGAAGCCGATAGGCATTTCAAATATAGGTGCCGATAGGCATTCCAGATATGGTTGCCGATAGGCATTTCAAATATAGGTGCTGATAGGCATTTCAGATGTAGTTTCCGATAGGCATTTCAAAAATAGGTGTCGATAGGCATTTCAGATATAGGTGTCGATAGGCATTTCAGATATAGGTGTCGATAGGCATTTCAGATATAGGTGTCGATAGGCATTTCAGATATAGGTGTCGATAGGCATTTTAGATGTAGGTGTCGATAGGCATTTCAGATATAGGTGCCGATAGGCATTTCAGATATAGTTGCCGATTGGCATTTTAAAAATAGGTGCCGATAGGCATTTTAGATATAGAAGCCGATAGGCATTTCAAATATAGGTGCCGATAGGCATTCCAGATATGGTTGCCGATAGGCATTTCAAATATAGGTGCTGATAGGCATTTCACATGTAGTTTCCGATAGGCATTTCAAAAGTAGGTGTCGATAGGCATTTTAGATATAGGTGTCGATAGGCATTTCAGATATAGGTGTCGATAGGCATTTCAGATATAGGTGTCGATAGGCATTTCAGATATAGGTGTCGATAGGCATTTCAGATATAGGTGTCGATAGGCATTTCAGATATAGGTGTCGATAGGCATTTCAGATATAGGTGTCGATAGGCATTTCAGATATAGGTGTCGATAGGCATTTCAGATATAGGTGCCGATAGGCATTTCAGATATAGTTGCCGATTGGCATTTTAAAAATAGGTGCCGATAGGCATTTTAGATATAGAAGCCGATAGGCATTTCAAATATAGGTGCCGATGGGCATTCCAGATATGGTTGCCGATAGGCATTTCAAATATAGGTGCTGATAGGCATTTCAGATGTAGTTTCCGATAGGCATTTCAAAAATGGGTGTCGATAGGCATTTCAGATATAGGTGTCGATAGGCATTTCAGATATAGGTGTCGATAGGCATTTCAGATATAGGTGTCGATAGGCATTTCAGATATAGGTGTCGATAGGCATTTCAGATATAGGTGTCGATAGGCATTTCAGATATAGGTGTCGATAAGGATTTCAGATATAGGTGTCGATAGGCATTTCAGATATAGGTGTCGACAGGCATTTCAGATATAGGTGCCGATAGGCATTTCAGATATAGTTGCCGATTGGCATTTTAAAAATAGGTGCCGATAGGCATTTCAGATATAGAAGCCGATAGGCATTTCAAAATATATAGGTGCCGATAGGCATTTCAGATATGGTTGCCGATAGGCATTTCAAATATAGGTGCTGATAGGCATTTCAGATGTAGTTTCCGATAGGCATTTCAAAAATAGGTGTCGATAGGCATTTCAGATATAGGTGTCGATAGGCATTTCAGATATAGGTGTCGATAGGCATTTCAGATATAGGTGTCGATAGGCATTTCAGATATAGGTGTCGATAGGCATTTCAGATATAGGTGTCGATAGGCATTTCAGATATAGGTGTCGATAGGCATTTCAGATATAGGTGTCGATAGGCATTTCAGATATAGGTGTCGATAGGCATTTCAGATATAGGTGCCGATAGGCATTTCAGATATAGTTGCCGATTGGCATTTTAAAAATAGGTGCCGATAGGCATTTCAGATATAGAAGCCGATAGGCATTTCAAATATTGGTGCCGATAGGCATTCCAGATATGTTTGCCGATAGGCATTTCAAATATAGGTGCTGATAGGCATTTCAGATGTAGTTTCCGATAGGCATTTCAAAAATAGGTGTCGATAGGCATTTCAGATATAGGTGTCGATAGGCATTTCAGATATAGGTGTCGATAGGCATTTCAGATATAGGTGTCGATAGGCATTTCAAATATAGGTGTCGATAGGCATTTCAGATATAGGTGTCGATAGGCATTTCAGATATAGGTGTCGATGGGCATTTCAGATATAGGTGTCGATAGGCATTTCAGATATAGGTGCCGATAGGCATTTCAGATATAGTTGCCGATTGGCATTTTAAAAATAGGTGCCGATAGGCATTTCAGATATAGAAGCCGATAGGCATTTCAAATATAGGTGCCGATAGGCATTCCAGATATGGTTGCCGATAGGCATTTCAAATATAGGTGCTGATAGGCATTTCAGATGTAGTTTCCGATAGGCATTTCAAAAATAGGTGTCAATAGGCATTTCAGATATAGGTGTCGATAGGCATTTCAGATATAGGTGTCGATAGGCATTTCAGATATAGGTGTCGATAGGCATTTCAGATATAGGTGTCGATAGGCATTTCAGATATAGGTGTCGATAGGCATTTCAGATATAGGTGTCGATAGGCATTTCAGATATAGGTGTCGATAGGCATTTTAGATATAGGTGCCGATAGGCATTTCAGATATAGTTGCCGATTGGCATTTTAAAAATAGGTGCCGATAGGCATTTCAGATATAGAAGCCGATAGGCATTTCAAATATAGGTGCCGATAGGCATTCCAGATATGGTTGCCGATAGGCATTTCAAATATAGGTGCTGATAGGCATTTCAGATGTAGTTTCCGATAGGCATTTCAAAAATAGGTGTCGATAGGCATTTCAGATATAGGTGTCGATAGGCATTTCAGATATAGGTGTCGATAGGCATTTCAGATATAGGTGTCGATAGGCATTTCAGATATAGGTGTCGATAGGCATTTCAGATGTAGTTTCCGATAGGCATTTCAAAAATAGGTGTCGATAGGCATTTCAGATATAGGTGTCGATAGACATTTCAGATATAGGTGTCGATAGGCATTTCAGATATAGGTGTCGATAGGCATTTCAGATATAGGTGTCGATAGGCATTTCAGATATAGGTGTCGATGGGCATTTCAGATATAGGTGTCGATTGGCATTTCAGATATAGGTGCCGATAGGCATTTCAGATATAGTTGCCGATTGGCATTTTAAAAATAGGTGCCGATAGGCATTTCAGATATAGAAGCCGATAGGCATTTCAAATATAGGTGCCGATAGGCATTCCAGATATGGTTGCCGATAGGCATTTCAAATATAGGTGCTGATAGGCATTTCAGATGTAGTTGCCGATAGGCATTTCAAAAATTGGTGTCGATAGGCATTTCAGATATAGGTGTCGATGGGCATTTCAGATATAGGTGTCGATAGGCATTTCAGATATAAGTGTCGATAGGCATTTCAGATATAGGTGTCGATAGGCATTTCAGATATAGGTGTCGATAGGCATTTCAGATATAGGTGTCGATAGGCATTTCAGATATAGGTGTCGATAGGCATTTCAGATGTAGTTTCCGATAGGCATTTCAAAAATAGGTGTCGATAGGCATTTCAGATATAGGTGTCGATAGACATTTCAGATATAGGTGTCGATAGGCATTTCAGATATAGGTGTCGATAGGCATTTCAGATATAGGTGTCGATATGCATTTCAGATATAGGTGTCGATGGGCATTTCAGATATAGGTGTCGATTGGCATTTCAGATATAGGTGCCGATAGGCATTTCAGATATAGTTGCCGATTGGCATTTTAAAAATAGGTGCCGATAGGCATTTCAGATATAGAAGCCGATAGGCATTTCAAATATAGATGCCGATAGGCATTCCAGATATGGTTGCCGATAGGCATTTCAAATATAGGTGCTGATAGGCATTTCAGATGTAGTTTCCGATAGGCATTTCAAAAATTGGTGTCGATAGGCATTTCAGATATAGGTGTCGATGGGCATTTCAGATATAGGTGTCGATAGGCATTTCAGATATAAGTGTCGATAGGCATTTCAGATATAGGTGTCGATAGGCATTTCAGATATAGGTGTCGATAGGCATTTCAGATATAGGTGTCGATAGGCATTTCAGATATAGGTGTCGATAGGCATTTCAGATATAGGTGTCGATAGGCATTTCAGATATAGGTGCCGATAGGCATTTCAGATATATTTGCCGATTGGCATTTTAAAAATAGGTGCCGATAGGCATTTCAGATATAGAAGCCGATAGGCATTTCAAATATAGGTGCCGATAGGCATTTCAGATGTAGTTTCCGATAGGCATTTCAAAAATAGGTGTCGATAGGCATTTCAGATATAAGTGTCGATAGGCATTTCAGATATAGGTGTCGATAGGCATTTCAGATATAGGTGTCGATAGGCATTTCAGATATAGGTGTCGATAGGCATTTCAGATATAGGTGTCGATAGGCATTTCAGATATAGGTGTCGATAGGCATTTCAGATATAGGTGTCGATAGGCATTTCAGATATAGGTGTCGATAGGCATTTCAGATATAGGTGTCGATAGGCATTTCAGATATAGGTGTCGATAGGCATTTCAGATATAGGTGTCGATAGGCATTTCAGATATAGGTGCCGATAGGCATTTCAGATATAGTTGCCGATTGGCATTTTAAAAATAGGTTCCGATAGGCATTTCAGATATAGAAGCCGATAGGCATTTCAAATATAGGTGCCGATAGGCATTCCAGATATGTTTGCCGATAGGCATTTCAAATATAGGTGCTGATAGGCATTTCAGATGTAGTTTCCGATAGGCATTTCAAAAATAGGTGTCGATAGGCATTCCAGATATAGGTGTTGATAGGCATTTCAGATATAGGTGTCGATAGGCATTTCAGATATAGGTGTTGATAGGCATTTCAGATATAGGTGTCGATAGGCATTTCAGATATAGGTGTCGATAGGCATTTCAGATATAGGTGTCGATAGGCATTTCAGATATAGGTGTCGATAGGCATTTCAGATATAGGTGTCGATAGGCATTTCAGATATAGGTGCCGATAGGCATTTCAGATATAGTTGCCGATTGGCATTTTAAAAATAGGTGCCGATAGGCATTTCAGATATAGAAGCCGATAGGCATTTCAAATATAGGTGCCGATAGGCATTCCAGATATGGTTGCCGATAGGCATTTCAAATATAGGTGCTGATAGGCATTTCATATGTAGTTTCCGATAGGCATTTCAAAAATAGGTGTCGATAGGCATTTCAGATATAGGTGTCGATAGGCATTTCAGATATAGGTGTCGATAGGCATTTCAGATATAGGTGTCGATTGGCATTTCAGATATAGGTGTCGATAGGCATTTCAGATATAGGTGTCGATAGGCATTTCAGATATAGGTGTCGATAGGCATTTCAGATATAGGTGTCGATAGGCATTTCAGATATAGGTGCCGATAGGCATTTCAGATATAGTTGCCGATTAGCATTTTAAAAATAGGTGCCGATAGGCATTTTAGATATAAAAGCCGATAGGCATTTCAAATATAGGTGCCGATAGGCATTCCAGATATGGTTGCCGATAGGCATTTCAAATATATGTGCTGATAGGTATTTCAGATGTAGTTTCCGATAGGCATTTCAAAAATAGGTGTCGATAGGCATTTCAGATATAGGTGTCGATAGGCATTTCAGATATAGGTGTCGATAGGCATTTCAGATATAGGTGTCGATAGGCATTTCAGATATAAGTGTCGATAGGCATTTCAGATATAGGTGTCGATAGGCATTTCAGATATTGGTGTCGATAGGCATTTCAGATATAGGTGTCGATAGGCATTTCAGATATAGGTGCCGATAGGCATTTCAGATATAGTTGCCGATTGGCATTTTAAAAACAGGTGCCGATAGGCATTTCAGATATAGAAGCCGATAGGCATTTCAAATATAGGTGCCGATAGGCATTCCAGATATGGTTGCCGATAGGCATTTCAAATATAGGTGCTGATAGGCATTTCACATGTAGTTTCCGATAGGCATTTCAAAAATAGGTGTCGATAGGCATTTCAGATATAGGTGTCGATAGGCATTTCAGATATGGTTGCCGATAGGCATTTCAAATATAGGTGCTGAACGGCATTTTAGATGTAGTTTCCGATAGGCATTTCAAAAATAGGTGTCGATAGGCATTTCAGATATAGGTGTCGATAGGCATTTCAGATATAGGTGTCGATAGGCATTTCAGATATAGGTGCCGATAGGCATTTCAGATATAGTTGCCGATTGGCATTTTAAAAATAGGTGCCGATAGGCATTTCAGATATAGAAGCCGATAGGCATTTCAAATATAGGTGCCGATAGGCATTCCAGATATGGTTGCCGATAGGCATTTCAAATATAGGTGCTGATAGGCATTTCAGATGTAGTTTCCGATAGGCATTTCAAAAATGGGTGTCGATAGGCATTTCAGATATAGGTGTCGATAGGCATTTCAGATATAGGTGTCGATAGGCATTTCAGATATAGGTGTCGATTGGCATTTCAGATATAGGTGTCGATAGGCATTTCAGATATAGGTGTCGATAGGCATTTCAGATATAGGTGTCGATAGGCATTTCAGATATAGGTGTCGATAGGCATTTCAGATATAGGTGCCGATAGGCATTTCAGATATAGTTGCCGATTGGCATTTTAAAAATAGGTGCCGATAGGCATTTCAGATATAGAAGCCGATAGGCATTTCAAATATAGGTGCCGATAGGCATTTCAGATATGGTTGCCAATAGGCATTTCAAATATAGGTGCTGATAGGCATTTCAGATGTAGTTTCCGATAGGCATTTCAAAAATAGGTGTCGATAGGCATTTCAGATATAGGTGTCGATAGGCATTTCAGATATAGGTGTCGATAGGCATTTCAGATATAGGTGTCGATAGGCATTTCAGATATAGGTGTCGATAGGCATTTCAGATATAGGTGTCGATAGGCATTTCAGATATAGGTGTCGATAGGCATTTCAGATATAGGTGTCGATAGGCATTTCAGATATAGGTGCCGATAGGCATTTCAGATATAGTTGCCGATTGGCATTTTAAAAATAGGTGCCGATAGGCATTTCAGATATAGAAGCCGATAGGCATTTCAAATATAGGTGCCGATAGGCATTCCAGATATGGTTGCCGATAGGCATTTCAAATATAGGTGCTGATAGGCATTTCAGATGTAGTTTCCGATAGGCATTTCAAAAATAGGTGTCGATAGGCATTTAAGATATAGGTGTCGATAGGCATTTCAGATATAGGTGTCGATAGGCATTTCAGATATAGGTGTCGATAGGCATTTCAGATATAGGTGTCGATAGGCATTTCAGATATAGGTGTCGATAGGCATTTCAGATATAGGTGTCGATAGGCATTTCAGATATAGGTGTCGATAGGCATTTCAGATATAGGTGCCGATAGGCATTTCAGATATAGTTGCCGATTGGCATTTTAAAAATAGGTGCCGATAGGCATTTCAGATATAGAAGCCGATAGGCATTTCAAATATAGTTGCCGATAGGCATTCCAGATATGGTTGCCAATAGGCATTTCAAATATAGGTGCTGATAGGCATTTCAGATGTAGTTTCCGATAGGCATTTCAAAAATAGGTGTCGATAGGCATTTCAGATATAGGTGTCGATAGGCATTTCAGATATAGGTGTCGATAGGCATTTCAGATATAGGTGTCGATAGGCATTTCAGATATAGGTGTCGATAGGCATTTCAGATATAGGTGTCGATAGGCATTTCAGATATAGGTGTCGATAGGCATTTCAGATATAGGTGTCGATAGGCATTTCAGATATAGGTGTCGATAGGCATTTTAGATATAGGTGCCGATAGGCATTTCAGATATAGTTGCCGATTGGCATTTTAAAAATAGGTGCCGATAGGCATTTCAGATATAGAAGCCGATAGGCATTTAAATATAGGTGCTGATAGGCATTCCAGATATGGTTGCCGATAGGCATTTCAAATATATGTGCTGATAGGCATTTCAGATGTAGTTTCCGATAGGCATTTCAAAAATAGGTGTCGATAGGCATTTCAGATATAGGTGTCGATAGGCATTTCAGATATAGGTGTCGATAGGCATTTCAGATATATGTGTCGATAGGCATTTCAGATATAGGTGTCGATAGGCATTTCAGATGTAGTTTCCGATAGGCGTTTCAAAAACAGGTGTCGATAGGCATTTCAGATATAGGTGTCGATAGGCATTTCAGATATAGGTGTCGATAGGCATTTCAGATATAGGTGTCGATAGGCATTTCAGATATAGGTGTCGATAGGCATTTCAGATGTAGGTGTCGATGGGCATTTCAGATATAGGTGTCGATAGGCATTTCAGATATAGGTGCCGATAGGCATTTCAGATATAGTTGCCGATTGGCATTTTAAAAATAGGTGCCGATAGGCATTTCAAATATAGAAGCCGATAGGCATTTCAAATATAGGTGCCGATAGGCATTCCAGATATGGTTGCCGATAGGCATTTCAAATATAGGTGCTGATAGGCATTTCAGATGTAGTTTCCGATAGGCATTTCAAAAATTGGTGTCGATAGGCATTTCAGATATAGGTGTCGATGGGCATTTCAGATATAGGTGTCGATAGGCATTTCAGATATAGGTGTCGATAGGCATTTCAGATATAGGTGTCGATAGGCATTTCAGATATAGGTGTCGATAGGCATTTCAGATATAGGTGTCGATAGGCATTTCAGATATAGGTGTCGATAGGCATTTCAGATATAGGTGTCGATAGGCATTTCAGATATAGGTGTCGATAGGCATTTCAGATATAGGTGTCGATAGGCATTTCAGATATAGGTGTCGATAGGCATTTCAGATATAGGTGTCGATAGGCATTTCAGATATAGGTGTCGATAGGCATTTCAGATATAGGTGTCGATAGGCATTTCAGATATAGGTGTCGATAGGCATTTCAGATATAGGTGTCGATAGGCATTTCAGATATAGGTGTCGATAGGCATTTCAGATATAGGTGTCGATAGGCATTTCAGATATAGGTGCCGATAGGCATTTCAGATATAGTTGCCGATTGGCATTTCAAAAATAGGTGCCGATAGGCATTTCAGATATAGAAGCCGATAGGCATTTCAAATATAGGTGCCGATAGGCATTCCAGATATGGTTGCCGATAGGCATTTCAAATATAGGTCCTGATAGGCATTTCAGATGTAGTTTCCGATAGGCATTTCAAAAATAGGTGTCGATAGGCATTTCAGATATAGGTGTCGATAGGCATTTCAGATATAGGTGTCGATAGGCATTTCAGATATAGGTGTCGATAGGCATTTCAGATATAGGTGTCGATAGGCATTTCAGATATAGGTGTCGATAGGCATTTCAGATATAGGTGTCGATAGGCATTTCAGATATAGGTGTCGATAGGCATTTCAGATATAGGTGCCGATAGGCATTTCAGATATAGTTGCCGATTGGCATTTCAAAAATAGGTGCCGATAGGCATTTCAGATATAGAAGCCGATAGGCATTTCAAATATAGGTGCCGATAGGCATTCCAGATATGGTTGCCGATAGGCATTTCAAATATAGGTCCTGATAGGCATTTCAGATGTAGTTTCCGATAGGCATTTCAAAAATAGGTGTCGATAGGCATTTCAGATATAGGTGTCGATAGGCATTTCAGATATAGGTGTCGATAGGCATTTCAGATATAGGTGCCGATAGGCATTTCAGATATAGGTGTCGATAGGCATTTCAGATATAGGTGTCGATAGGCATTTCAGAAATAGGTGTCGATAGGCATTTCAGATATAGGTACCGATAGGCATTGCAGATATAGTTGCCGATAGGCATTTCAGATATAGGTGTCGATAGGCATTTCAGATATAGGTGCCGATAGGCATTTCAGATATAGGTGTCGATAGGCATTTCAGATATAGGTGTCGATAGGCATTTCAGAAATAGGTGTCGATAGGCATTTCAGATATAGGTACCGATAGGCATTGCAGATATAGTTGCCGATAGGCATTTCAGATATAGGTGTCGATAGGCATTTCAGATATAGGTGTCGATAGGCATTTCAGATATAGGTGCCGATAGGCATTTCAGATATAGGTGTCGATAGGCATTTCAGATATAGGTGTCGATAGGCATTTCAGAAATAGGTGTCGATAGGCATTTCAGATATAGGTACCGATAGGCATTGCAGATATAGTTGCCGATAGGCATTCCAGATATGGTTGCCGATAGGCATTTTAAATATAGGTGCTGATAGGCATTTCAGATGTAGTTTCCGATAGGCATTTCAAAAATAGGTGTCGATAGGCATTTCAGATATAGGTGTCGATAGGCATTTCAGATATAGGTGTCGATAGGCATTTCAGATATAGGTGTCGATAGGCATTTCAGATATAGGTGTCGATAGGCATTTCAGATATAGGTGTCGATAGGCATTTCAGATATAGGTGTCGATAGGCATTTCAGATATAGGTGTCGATAGGCATTTCAGATATAGGTGCCGATAGGCATTTCAGATATAGGTGTCGATAGGCATTTCAGATATAGGTGTCGATAGGCATTTCAGAAATAGGTGTCGATAGGCATTTCAGATATAGGTGTCGATAGGCATTTCAGATATAGGTGTCGATAGGCATTTCAGATATAGGTGTCGATAGGCATTTCAGATATAGGTGTCGATAGGCATTTCAGATATAGGTGTCGATAGGCATTTCAGATATAGGTGTCGATAGGCATTTCAGATATAGGTGCCGATAGGCATTTCAGATATAGTTGCCGATTGGCATTTTAAAAATAGGTGCCGATAGGCATTTCAGATATAGAAACCGATAGGCATTTCAAATATAGGTGCCGATAGGCATTCCAGATATAGGTGTCGATAGGCATTTCAGATATAGGTGTCGATAGGCATTTCAGATATAGGTGTCGATAGGCATTTCAGATATAGGTGTCGATATGCATTTCAGATATAGGTGTCGATAGGCATTTCAGATATAGGTGTCGATAGGCATTTCAGATATAGGTGTCGATAGGCATTTCAGATATAGGTGCCGATAGGCATTTCAGATATAGTTGCCGATTGGCATTTTAAAAATAGGTGCCGATAGGCATTTCAGATATAGAAGCCGATAGGCATTTCAAATATAGGTGCCGATAGGCATTCCAGATATGGTTGCCGATAGGCATTTCAAATATAGGTGCTGATAGGCATTTCAGATGTAGTTTCCGATAGGCATTTCAAAAATAGGTGTCGATAGGCATTTCAGATATAGGTGTCGATAGGCATTTCAGATATAGGTGTCGATAGGCATTTCAGATATAGGTGTCGATAGGCATTTCAGATATAGGTGTCGATAGGCATTTCAGATATAGGTGTCGATAGGCATTTCAGATATAGGTGTCGATAGGCTTTTCAGATATAGGTGTCGATAGGCATTTCAGATATAGGTGCCGATAGGCATTTCAGATATAGTTTCCGATTGGCATTTTAAAAATAGGTGCCGATAGGCATTTCAGATATAGAAGCCGATAGGCATTTCAAATATAGGTGCCGATGGGCATTCCAGATATGGTTGCCGATAGGCATTTCAAATATAGGTGCTGATAGGCATTTCAGATGTAGTTTCCGATAGGCATTTCAAAAATAGGTGTCGATAGGCATTTCAGATATAGGTGTCGATAGGCATTTCAGATATAGGTGTCGATAGGCATTTCAGATATAGGTGTCGATAGGCATTTCAGATATAGGTGTCGATAGGCATTTCAGATATAGGTGTCGATAGGCATTTCAGATATAGGTGTCGATAGGCATTTCAGATATAGGTGTCGATAGGCATTTCAGATATAGGTGTCGATAGGCATTTCAGATATAGGTGTCTATAGGCATTTCAGATATAGGTGCCGATAGGCATTTCAAATATGGTTGCCGATAGGCATTTCAAATATAGGTGCTGATAGGCATTTCAGATGTAGTTTCCGATAGGCATTTTAAAAAAAGGTGTCGATAGGCATTTCAGATATAGGTGTCGATAGGCATTTCAGATATAGGTGTCGATAGGCATTTCAGATATAGGTGTCGATAGGCATTTCAGATATAGGTGTCGATAGGCATTTCAGAAATAGGTGTCGATAGGCATTTCAGATATAGGTGTCGATAGGCATTTCAGATATAGGTGTCGATAGGCATTTCAGATATAGGTGCCGATAGGCATTTCAGATATAGTTGCTGATTGGCATTTTAAAAATAGGTGCCGATAGGCATTTCAGATATAGAAGCCGATAGGCATTTCAAATATAGGTGCCGATAGGCATTCCAGATATGGTTGCCGATAGGCATTTCAAATATAGGTGCTGATAGGCATTTCAGATGTAGTTTCCGATAGGCATTTCAAAAATAGGGGTCGATAGGCATTTCAGATATAGGTGTCGATAGGCATTTCAGATATAGGTGTCGATAGGCATTTCAGATATAGGTGTCGATAAGCATTTCAGATATAGGTGTCGATAGGCATTTCAGATAAAGGTGTCGATAGGCATTTCAGATATAGGTGTCGATAGGCATTTCAGATATAGGTGTCGATAGGCATTTCAGATATAGGTGCCGATAGGCATTTCAGATATAGTTGCCGATTGGCATTTTAAAAATAGGTGCCGATGGGCATTTCAGATATAGAAGCCGATAGGCATTTCAAATATAGGTGCCGATAGGCATTCCAGATATGGTTGCCGATAGGCATTAAAAATATAGGTGCTGATAGGCATTTCAGATGTAGTTTCCGATAGGCATTTCACAAATAGGTGTCGATAGGCATTTCAGATATAGGTGTCGGTAGGCATTTCAGATATAGGTGTCGATAGGCATTTCAGATATAGGTGTCGATAGGCATTTCAGATATAGGTGTCGATAGGCATTTCAGATATAGGTGTCGATAGGCATTTCAGATATAGGTGTCGATAGGCATTTCAGATATAGGTGTCGATAGGCATTTCAGATATATGTGTCGATAGGCATTTCAGATATAGGTGCCGATAGGCATTTCAGATATAGTTGCCGATTGGCATTTTAAAAATAGGTGCCGATAGGCATTTCAGATTTAGAAGCCGATAGGCATTTCAAATATAGGTGCTGATAGGCATTCCAGATATGGTTGCCGATAGGCATTTTAAATATAGGTGCTGATAGGCATTTCAGATGTAGTTTCCGATAGGCATTTCAAAAATAGGTGTCGATAGGCATTTCAGATATAGGTGTCGATAGGCATTTCAGATATAGGTGTCGATAGGCATTTCAGATATAGGTGTCGATAGGCATTTCAGATATAGGTGTCGATAGGCATTTCAGATATAGGTGTCGATAGGCATTTCAGATATAGGTGTCGATAGGCATTTCAGATATAGGTGTCGATAGGCATTTCAGATATAGGTGCCGATAGGCATTTCAGATATAGTTGCCGATTGGCATTTTAAAAATAGGTGCCGATAGGCATTTCAGATATAGAAACCGATAGGCATTTCAAATATAGGTGCCGATAGGCATTCCAGATATAGGTGTCGATAGGCATTTCAGATATAGGTGTCGATAGGCATTTCAGATATAGGTGTCAATAGGCATTTCAGATATAGGTGTCGATATGCATTTCAGATATAGGTGTCGATAGGCATTTCAGATATAGGTGTCGATAGGCATTTCAGATATAGGTGTCGATAGGCATTTCAGATATAGGTGCCGATAGGCATTTCAGATATAGTTGCCGATTGGCATTTTAAAAATAGGTGCCGATAGGCATTTCAGATATAGAAGCCGATAGGCATTTCAAATATAGGTGCCGATAGGCATTCCAGATATGGTTGCCGATAGGCATTTCAAATATAGGTGCTGATAGGCATTTCAGATGTAGTTTCCGATAGGCATTTCAAAAATAGGTGTCGATAGGCATTTCAGATATAGGTGTCGATAGGCATTTCAGATATAGGTGTCGATAGGCATTTCAGATATAGGTGTCGATAGGCATTTCAGATATAGGTGTCGATAGGCATTTCAGATATAGGTGTCGATAGGCATTTCAGATATAGGTGTCGATAGGCTTTTCAGATATAGGTGTCGATAGGCATTTCAGATATAGGTGCCGATAGGCATTTCAGATATAGTTTCCGATTGGCATTTTAAAAATAGGTGCCGATAGGCATTTCAGATATAGAAGCCGATAGGCATTTCAAATATAGGTGCCGATGGGCATTCCAGATATGGTTGCCGATAGGCATTTCAAATATAGGTGCTGATAGGCATTTCAGATGTAGTTTCCGATAGGCATTTCAAAAATAGGTGTCGATAGGCATTTCAGATATAGGTGTCGATAGGCATTTCAGATATAGGTGTCGATAGGCATTTCAGATATAGGTGTCGATAGGCATTTCAGATATAGGTGTCGATAGGCATTTCAGATATAGGTGTCGATAGGCATTTCAGATATAGGTGTCGATAGGCATTTCAGATATAGGTGTCGATAGGCATTTCAGATATAGGTGTCGATAGGCATTTCAGATATAGGTGTCGATAGGCATTTCAGATATATGTGCCGATAGGCATTTCAAATATGGTTGCCGATAGGCATTTCAAATATAGGTGCTGATAGGCATTTCAGATGTAGTTTCCGATAGGCATTTTAAAAATAGGTGTCGATAGGCATTTCAGATATAGGTGTCGATAGGCATTTCAGATATAGGTGTCGATAGACATTTCAGATATAGGTGTCGATAGGCATTTCAGATATAGGTGTCGATAGGCATTTCAGAAATAGGTGTCGATAGGCATTTCAGATATAGGTGTCGATAGGCATTTCAGATATAGGTGTCGATAGGCATTTCAGATATAGGTGCCGATAGGCATTTCAGATATAGTTGCTGATTGGCATTTTAAAAATAGGTGCCGATAGGCATTTCAGATATAGAAGCCGATAGGCATTTCAAATATAGGTGCCGATAGGCATTCCAGATATGGTTGCCGATAGGCATTTCAAATATAGGTGCTGATAGGCATTTCAGATGTAGTTTCCGATAGGCATTTCAAAAATAGGGGTCGATAGGCATTTCAGATATAGGTGTCGATAGGCATTTCAGATATAGGTGTCGATAGGCATTTCAGATATAGGTGTCGATAAGCATTTCAGATATAGGTGTCGATAGGCATTTCAGATAAAGGTGTCGATAGGCATTTCAGATATAGGTGTCGATAGGCATTTCAGATATAGGTGTCGATAGGCATTTCAGATATAGGTGCCGATAGGCATTTCAGATATAGTTGCCGATTGGCATTTTAAAAATAGGTGCCGATGGGCATTTCACATATAGAAGCCGATAGGCATTTCAAATATAGGTGCCGATAGGCATTCCAGATATGGTTGCCGATAGGCATTAAAAATATAGGTGCTGATAGGCATTTCAGATGTAGTTTCCGATAGGCATTTCACAAATAGGTGTCGATAGGCATTTCAGATATAGGTGTCGGTAGGCATTTCAGATATAGGTGTCGATAGGCATTTCAGATATAGGTGTCGATAGGCATTTCAGATATAGGTGTCGATAGGCATTTCAGATATAGGTGTCGATAGGCATTTCAGATATAGGTGTCGATAGGCATTTCAGATATAGGTGTCGATAGGCATTTCAGATATAGGTGTCGATAGGCATTTCAGATATAGGTGCCGATAGGCATTTCAGATATAGTTGCCGATTGGCATTTTAAAAATAGGTGCCGATAGGCATTTCAGATTTAGAAGCCGATAGGCATTTCAAATATAGGTGCCGATAGGCATTCCAGATATTGTTGCCGATAGGCATTTCAAATATAGGTGCTGATAGGCATTTCAGATGTAGTTTCCGATAGGCATTTCAAAAATAGGTGTCGATAGGCATTTCAGATATAGGTGTCGATAGGCATTTCAGATATAGGTGTCGATAGGCATTTCAGATATAGGTGTCGATAGGCATTTCAGATATAGGTGTCGATAGGCATTTCAGATATAGGTGCCGATAGGCATTTCAGATATAGTTGCCGATTGGCATTTTAAAAATAGGTGCCGATAGGCATTTCAGATATAGAAGCCGATCGGCATTTCAGATATAGGTGCCGATAGGCATTTCAGATATAGTTGCCGATTGGCATTTTAAAAATAGGTGCCGATAGGCATTTCAGATATAGAAGCCGATAGGCATTTCAAATATAGGTGCCGATAGGCATTCCAGATATGGTTGCCGATAGGCATTTCAAATATAGGTGCTGATAGGCATTTCAGATGTAGTTTCCGATAGGCATTTCAAAAATAGGTGTCGATAGGCATTTCAGATATAGGTGTCGATAGGCATTTCAGATATAGGTGTCGATAGGCATTTCAGATATAGGTGTCGATAGGCATTTCAGATATAGGTGTCGATAGGCATTTCAGATATAGGTGTCGATAGGCATTTCAGATATAGGTGTCGATAGGCATTTCAGATATAGGTGTCGATAGGCATTTCAGATATAGGTGTCGATAGGCATTTCAGATATAGGTGTCGATAGGCATTTCAGATATAGGTGCCGATAGGCATTTCAGATATAGTTGCCGATAGGCATTTCAGATATAGGTGCCGATAGGCATATCAGATATGGTTGCCGATAGGCATTTAAAATATAGGTGCCGATAGGCATTTCAAATATAGGTGTGGATAGGCATTTCAGATATAAATGCCGAAAGGCATTTCAGATATAGGTGCCGATAGGCATTTCTGATGTGGTTGCCGATAGGCATTTCAAATATAGGTGCTGATAGGCATTTCAGATGTAGTTTTCGATAGGCATTTCAAAAATAGGTGCCGATAGGCATTTCAGATATAAGTGCCGATAGGCATTTCAGATATAGTTGCCGATTGGCATTTTTAAAATAGGTGCCGATAGGCATTTCAGATATAGAAGCCGATAGGCATTTCAAATATAGGTGCTGATAGGCATTTCAGATGTAGTTTTTGATAAGTATTTCAAAAATAGATACCGATAGGCATTACAGATATAGGTGCCGATAGGCATTTCAGATATAGTTGCCGATTGGCATTTTAAAAATGGGTGCCGATAGGCATTTCAAATATAGAAGCCGATAGGCATTTCAAATATAGGTGCCGATAGGCATTCCAGATATGGTTGCCGATAGGCATTTTAAATATAGGTGCTGATAGGCATTTCAAATGTAGTTTCCGATAGGCATTTGAAAAATAGTTGCCGATAGGCATTTCAGATATAGGTGCCGATAGGCATTTCAGATATAGTTGCTGATTGGCATTTTAAAAAAAGGTGCCGATAGGCATTTCAGATATAGAAGCCGATAGGCATTTCAAATATAGGTGCCGATCGGCATTCCAGATATGGTTGCCGATAGGCATTTAAAAAATAGGTGCCGATAGGCATTTCAGATATAGGTGCCGATAGGCATTTCAGATATAGTTGCCGATTGGCATTTTAAAAATAGGTGCCGATAGGCATTTCAGATATAGAAGCCGATAGGCATTTCAAATATAGGTGCCGATAGGCATTCCAGATATGGTTGCCGATAGGCATTTCAAATATAGGTGCTGATAGGCATTTCAGATGTAGTTTCCGATAGGCATTTCAAAAATAGGTGCCGATAGGCATTTCAGATATAGGTGCCGATAGGCATTTCAGATATAGTTGCCGATTGGCATTTTAAAAATAGGTGCCGATAGGCATTTCAGATATAGAAGCCGATAGGCATTTCAAATATAGGTGCCGATAGACATTCCAGATATGGTTGCCGATAGGCATTTCAAATATAGGTGCTGATAGGCATTTCAGATGTAGTTTCCGATAGGCATTTCAAAAATATGTGCCGATAGGCATTTCAGATATAGAAGCCGATAGGCATTTCAGATATAGTTGCCGATTGGCATTTTAAAAATAGGTGCCGATAGGCATTTCAGATATAGGTGCCGATAGGCATTTCAGATATAGTTGCCGATTGGCATTTTAAAAATAGGTGTCGATAATCATTTCAGATATAGAAGCCGATAGGCAATTCAAATATAGGTGCCGATAGGCATTCCAGATATGGTTGCCGATAGGCATTTTAAATATAGGTGCTGATAGGCATTCCAGATGTAGTTTCCGATAGGCATTTCAAAAATTGGTGCCGATAGGCATTTTAGATATAGGTGCCGATAGGCATTTCAGATATAGTTACCGATTGGCATTTTAAAAATAGGTGCCGATAGGCATTTCAGATATAGAAGCCGATAAGTATTTCAAATATAGGTGTCGATAGGCATTTCAGATATAGTTGCCGATAGGCATTTCAAATATAGAAGCCGATAGGCATTTCAAATATAGGTGCCGATAGGCATTCCAGATATGGTTGCCGATAGGCATTTCAAATATAGGTGCTGATAGGCATTTTAGATGTAGTTTCCGATAGGCATTTCAAAAATAGCTGCCGATAGGCAATTCAGATATAGGTGCCAATAGGCATTTCAGATATAGTTGCCGATTGGCATTTTAAAATTGGGTGCCGATAGGCATTTCAGATATAGAAGCCGATAGGCATTTCAAATATAGGTGCTGATAGGCATTTCAGATGTAGTTTCCGATAGGCATTTCAAAAATAGGTGCGGATAGGCATTTCAGATATAGGTGCCGATAGGCATTTCAAATATTGGTGCTGATAGGCATTTCAGATGTAGTTTTCGATAGGCATTTCAAAAATAGGAGCCGATAGGCATTTCAAATATAGGTGCCGATAGGCATTACAGATATAGATGCCGATTAGCATTTTAAAAATATGTGCCGATAGGCATTTCAGATATAGAAGCCGATAGGCATTTCAAATATATGTGCCGATAGGTATTCCAGATATGGTTGCCGATAGGCATTTTAAATATAGGTGCTGATAGGCATTTCAGATGTAGTTTCCGATAGACATTTCAAAAATAGGTGCCGATAGGCATTTCAGATATATGTGCCGATAGGCATTTCAGATATAGTTGCCGATTGGCATTTTAAAAATAGGAGCCGATAGGCATTTCAGATATTGAAGCCGATAGGCATTTCAAATATAGGTGCCGATAAGCATTCAAGATATGGTTGCCGATAGGCATTTCAAATATAGGTGCTGATAGGCATTTCAGATGTAGTTTCCGATAGGCATTTCAAAAATTGGTGCCGATAGGCATTTCTGATATAGGTGCCGATAGGCATTTCAGATATAGTTGCCGATTGGCATTTTAAAAATAGGTGCCGATAGGCATTTCAGATATAGAAGCCGATAGGTATTTCAAATATAGGTGTCGATAGGCATTTCAGATATGGTTGCCGATAGGCATTTCAAATATAGGTGCTGATAGGCATTTCAGATGTAGTTTTCGATAGGCATTTCAAAAATAGGAGCCGATAGGCATTTCAGATATAGGTGCCGATAGGCATTTCAGATATAGTTGCCGATTTGCATTTTAAAAATAGGTGTCGATAGGCATTTCAGATATAAATGCCGAAAGGCATTTCAGGTATAGGTGCCGATAGGCATTTCTGATGTGGTTGCTGATAGGCATTTCATATATAGGTGCTGATAGGCATTTCAGATGTAGTTTCCGATAGGCATTTCAAAAATAGGTGCCGATAGGCATTTCAGATATAAAAGCCGATAGGCATTTCAGATGAAGTTTCCGATAGGCATTTCAAAAATAGGTGCCGATAGGCATTTCAGATATAGGTGCCGATAAGCATTTCAGATATAGTTGCCGATTGGCATTTTAAAAATAGGAGCCGATAGGCATTTCAGATATTGAAGCCGATATTCATCTCAAATATAGGTGCCGATAAGCATTCAAGATATGGTTGCCGATAGGCATTTCAAATATAGGTGCTGATAGGCATTTCAGATGTAGTTTCCGATAGGCATTTCAAAAATTGGTGCCGATAGGCATTTCAGATATAGGTGCCGATAGGCATTTCAGATATAGTTGCCGATTGGCATTTTAAAAATAGGTGCCGATAGGCATTTTCAGATATAGAAGCCGATAGGTATTTCAAATATAGGTGTCGATAGGCATTTCAGATATGGTTGCCGATAGGCATTTCAAATATAGGTGCTGATAGGCATTTCAGATGTAGTTTCCGATAGACATTTCAAAAATAGGAGCCGATAGGCATTTCAGATATAGGTGCCGATAGGCATTTCAGATATAGTTGCCGATTGGCATTTTAAAAATAGGTGTCGATAGGCATTTCAGATATAAATGCCGAAAGGCATTTCAGGTATAGGTGCCGATACGCATTTCTGATGTGGTTGCTGATAGGCATTTCAAATATAGGTGCTGATAGGCATTCCAGATGTAGTTTCCGATAGGCATTTTTTGAAATTGGTGCCGATAGGCATTTCAGATATAGGTGCCGATAGGCATTTCAGATATATTTACCGATTGGCATTTTAAAAATAGGTGCCGATAGGCATTTCAGATATAGAAGCCGATAGGTATTTCAAATATAGGTGTCGATAGGCATTTCAGATATGGTTGCCAATAGGCATTTCAAATATAGGTGCTGATAAGCATTTCAGATGTAGTTTCCGATAGGCATTCAAAAATAGGTGCCGATAGGCATTTCAGATATAGGTGCCGATAGGCATTTCAGATATAGTTGCCGATTGGCATTTTAAAAACAGGTGCCGATAGGCATTTCAGATATAGAAGCCGATAGGTATTTCAAATATAAGTGTCGATAGGTATTTCAAATATGGTTGCCGATAGGCATTTCAAATATAGGAGCAGATAGGCATTTCAGATGTAGTTTCCGAAAGGCATTACAAAAATAGGTGCCGATAGGCATTTCAGATATAGGTGCCGATAGGCATTTCAGATATAGAAGCCAATAGGCATTTCAAATATAGGTGCCGAGAGGCATCCCAGATATGGTTGCCGATAGGCATTTCAAATATAGGTGCTGATAGGCATTTCAGATGTAGTTTCCGATAGGCATTCCAAAAATAGGTGCCGATAGGCATTTCAGATATAGTTGCCGATAGGCATTTCAGATATAGTTGCCAATTGGCAATTTAAAAATAAGTGCCGATAGGCATTTCAGATATAGAAGCCGATAGGCATTTCAATTATAGGTGCCGATAGGCATTTCAGATATGGTTGCCTATAGGCATTTCAAATATAGGTGCTGAAAGGCATTTTAGATGTAGTTTCCGATAGGCATTTCAAAAATAGATGCCGATAGGCATTTCAGATATAGGTGCCGATAGGCATTTCAGATATATTTGCCGATTGGCATTTTAAAAACAGGTGCCGATAGGCATTTCAGATATAGAAGCCGATAGGCATTTCAAATATAGGTGCCGATAGGCATTCCAGATATGGTTGCCGATAGGCATTTCAAATATAGGTGCTGATAGGCATTTCAGATGTAGTTTCCGATAGGCATTTCAAAAATAGGTGTCGATAGGCATTTCAGATATAGGTGTCGATAGGCATTTCAGATATAGGTGTCGATAGGCATTTCAGATATAGGTGTCGATAGGCATTTCAGATATAGGTGTCGATAGGCATTTCAGATATAGGTGTCGATAGGCATTTCGGATATAGGTGCCGATAGGCATTTCAGATATAGTTGCCGATTGGCATTTTAAAAATAGGTGCCGATAGGCATTTCAGATATAGAAGCCGATAGGCATTACAAATATAGGTGCCGATAGGCATTCCAGATATGGTTGCCGATAGGCATTTCAAATATAGGTGCTGATAGGAATTTCAGATGTAGTTTCCGATAGGCATTTCAAAAATAGGTGTCGATAGGCATTTCAGATATAGGTGTCGATAGGCATTTCAGATATAGGTGTCGATAGGCATTTCAGATATAGGTGTCGATAGGCATTTCAGGTATAGGTGTCGATAGGCATTTCAGATATAGGTGTCGATAGGCATTTCAGATATAGGTGTCGATAGGCATTTCAGATATAGGTGTCGATAGGCATTTAGGATATAGGTGCCGATAGGCATTTCAGATATAGTTGCCGATTGGCATTTTAAAAATAGGTGCCGATAGGCATTTTAGATATAGAAGCCGATAGGCATTTCAAATATAGGTGCCGATAGGCATTCCAGATATGGTTGCCGATAGGCAATTCAAATATAGGTGCTGATAGGCATTTCAGATGTAGTTTCCGATAGGCATTTCAAAAATAGGTGCCGATAGGCATTTCAGATATAGAAGCCGATAGGCATTTCAGATATAGTTGCCGATTGGCATTTTAAAAATAGGTGCCGATAGGCATTTCAGATAAAGGTGCCGATAGGCATTTCAGATATAGTTGCCGATTGGCATTTTAAAAATAGGTGTCGATTAGCATTTCAGATATAGAAGCCGATAGGCAATTCAAATATAGGTGCCCATAGGCATTCCAGATATGGTTGCCGATAGGCATTTTATATATAGGTGCTGATAGGCATTCCAGATGTAGTTTCCGATAGGCATTTCAAAAATTGGTGCCGATAGGCATTTCAGATATAGAAGCCGATAGGCATTTCAGATATAGTTGCCGATTGGCATTTTAAAAATAGGTGCCGATAGGCATTTCAGATATAGAAGCCGATAAGTATTTCAAATATAGGTGTCGATAGGCATTTCAGATATAGTTGCCGATAGGCATTTCAAATATAGAAGCCGATAGGCATTTCAAATATAGGTGCAGATAGACATTCCAGATATGGTTGCCGATAGGCATTTCAAATATAGGTGCTGATAGGCATTTTTGATGTAGTTTCCGATAGGCATTTCAAAAATAGCTGCCGATAGGCAATTCAGATATAGGTGACAATAGGCATTTCAGATATAGTTGCCGATTGGCATTTTAAAAATGGGTGCCGATAGGCATTTCAGATATAGAAGCCGATAGGCATTTCAAATATGGGTGCTGATAGGCATTTCAGATGTAGTTTCCGATAGGCATTTCAAAAATAGGTGCGGATAGGCATTTCAGATATAGGTGCCGATAGGCATTTCAAATATTGGTGCTGATAGGCATTTCAGATGTAGTTTCCGATAGGCATTTCAAAAATAGGTGCCGATAGGCATTTCAGATATAGGTGCCGATAGGCATTACAGATATAGATGCCGATTTAGCATTTTAAAAATATATGCCGATAGGCATTTCAGATATAGAAGCCGATAGGCATTTCAAATATAGGTGCCGATAGGCATTCCAGATATGGTTGCCGATAGGCATTTTAAATATAGGTGCTGATAGGCATTTCAGATGTAGTTTCCGATAGGCATTTCAAAAATAGGTGCCGATAGGCATTTCAGATATAGGTGCCGATAGGCATTTCAGATATAGTTGCCGATTGGCATTTTAAAAATAGGAGCCGATAGGAATTTCAGATATTGAAGCCGATAGGCATTTCAAATATAGGTGCCGATAAGCATTCAAGATATGGTTGCCGATAGGCATTTCAAATATAGGTGCTGATAGGCATTTCAGATGTAGTTTCCGATAGGCATTTCAGATATAGGTGCCGATAGGCATTTCAGATATAGTTGCCGATTGGCATTTTAAAAATAGGTGCCGATAGGCATTTCAGATATAGAAGCCGATAGGTATTTCAAATATAGGTGTCGATAGGCATTTCAGATATGGTTGCCGATAGGCATTTCAAATATAGGTGTTGATAGGCATTTCAGATGTAGTTTCCGATAGGCATTTCAAAAATAGGTGCCGATAGGCATTTCAGATATAGGTGCCGATAGGCATTTCAGATATAGTTGCCGATTGGCATTTTAAAAATAGGTGTCGATAGGCATTTCAGATATAAATGCCGAAAGGCATTTCAGGTATAGGTGCCGATAGGCATTTCTGATGTGGTTGCTGATAGGCATTTCAAATATAGGTGCTGATGGGCATTCCAGATGTAGTTTCCGATAGGCATTTTTGAAATTGGTGCCGATAGGCATTTCAGATATAGGTGCCGATAGGCATTTCAGATATATTTAACGATTGGCATTTTAAAAATAGGTGCCGATAGGCATTCCAGATATAGACGCCGATAGGTATTTCAAATATAGGTGTCGATAGGCATTTCAGATATGGTTGCCGATAGGCATTTCAAATATAGGTGCTGATAAGCATTTCAGATGTAGTTTCCGATAGGCATTTCAAAAATAGGTGCCGATAGGCATTTCAGATATAGGTGCCGATAGGCATTTCAGATATAGTTGCCGATTGGCATTTTAAAAACAGGTGCCGATAGGCATTTCAGATATAGAAGCCGATAGGTATTTCAAATATAAGTGTCGATAGGCATTTCAGATATGGTTGCCGATAGGCATTTCAAATATAGGAGCAGATAGGCATTTCAGATGTAGTTTCCGAAAGGCATTACAAAAATAGGTGCCGATAGGCATTTCAGATATAGAAGCCAATAGGCATTTCAAATATAGGTGCCGATAGGCATCCCAGATTTGGTTGCCGATAGGCATTTCAAATATAGGTGCTGATAGGCATTTCAGATGTAGTTTCCGATAGGCATTTCAAAAATAGGTGCCGATAGGCATTTCAGATATAGTTGCCGATAGGCATTTCAGATATAGTTGCCAATTGGCATTTTAAAAATAAGTGCCGATAGGCATTTCAGATATAGAAGCCGATAGGCATTTCTAATATAGGTGCCGATAGGCATTCCAGATATGGTTGCCTATAGGCATTTCAAATATAGGTGCTGATAGGCATTTTAGATGTAGTTTCCGATAGGCATTTCAAAAATTGATGCCGATAGGCATTTCAGATATAGGTGCCGATAGGCATTTCAGACATAGTTGCCGATTGGCATTTTAAAAACAGGTGCCGATAGGCATTTCAGATATAGAAGCCGATAGGCATTTCAAATATAGGTGCCGATAGGCATTCCAGATATGGTTGCCGATAGGCATTTCAAATATAGGTGCTGATAGGCATTTCAGATGTAGTTTCCTATAGGCATTTCAAAAATAGGTGTCGATAGGCATTTCAGATATAGGTGTCGATAGGCATTTCAGATATAGGTGTCGATAGGCATTTCAGATATAGGTGTCGATAGGCATTTCAAATATAGGTGTCGATAGGCATTTCAGATATAGGTGTCGATAGGCATTTCAGATATAGGTGTCGATAGGCATTTCAGATATAGGTGCCGATAGGCATTTCAGATATAGTTGCCGATTGGCATTTTAAAAATAGGTGCCGATAGGCATTTCAGATATAGAAGCCGATCGGCATTTCAGATATAGGTGCCGATAGGCATTTCAGATATAGTTGCCGATTGGCATTTTAAAAATAGGTGCCGAAAGGCATTTCAGATATAGAAGCCGATAGGCATTTCAAATATAGGTGCCGATAGGCATTCCAGATATGGTTGCCGATAGGCATTTCAAATATAGGTGCTGATAGGCATTTCAGATGTAGTTTCCGATAGGCATTTCAAAAATAGGTGTCGATAGGCATTTCAGATATAGGTGTCGATAGGCATTTCAGATATAGGTGTCGATAGGCATTTCAGATATAGGTGTCGATAGGCATTTCAGATATAGGTGTCGATAGGCATTTCAGATATAGGTGTCGATAGGCATTTCAGATATAGGTGTCGATAGGCATTTCAGATATAGGTGTCGATAGGCATTTCAGATATAGGTGTCGATAGGCATTTCAGATATAGGTGTCGATAGGCATTTCAGATATAGGTGCCGATAGGCATTTCAGATATAGTTGCCGATAGGCATTTCAGATATAGGTGCCGATAGGCATATCAGATATGGTTGCCGATAGGCATTTAAAATATAGGTGCCGATAGGCATTTCAAATATAGGTGTGGATAGGCATTTCAGATATAAATGCCGAAAGGCATTTCAGATATAGGTGCCGATAGGCATTTCTGATGTGGTTGCCGATAGGCATTTCAAATATAGGTGCTGATAGGCATTTCAGATGTAGTTTTCGATAGGCATTTCAAAAATAGGTGCCGATAGGCATTTCAGATATAAGTGCCGATAGGCATTTCAGATATAGTTGCCGATTGGCATTTTTAAAATAGGTGCCGATAGGCATTTCAGATATAGAAGCCGATAGGCATTTCAAATATAGGTGCTGATAGGCATTTCAGATGTAGTTTTTGATAAGTATTTCAAAAATAGATACCGATAGGCATTACAGATATAGGTGCCGATAGGCATTTCAGATATAGTTGCCGATTGGCATTTTAAAAATGGGTGCCGATAGGCATTTCAAATATAGAAGCCGATAGGCATTTCAAATATAGGTGCCGATAGGCATTCCAGATATGGTTGCCGATAGGCATTTTAAATATAGGTGCTGATAGGCATTTCAAATGTAGTTTCCGATAGGCATTTGAAAAATAGTTGCCGATAGGCATTTCAGATATAGGTGCCGATAGGCATTTCAGATATAGTTGCTGATTGGCATTTTAAAAAAAGTGCCGATAGGCATTTCAGATATAGAAGCCGATAGGCATTTCAAATATAGGTGCCGATCGGCATTCCAGATATGGTTGCCGATAGGCATTTAAAAAATAGGTGCCGATAGGCATTTCAGATATAGGTGCCGATAGGCATTTCAGATATAGTTGCCGATTGGCATTTTAAAAATAGGTGCCGATAGGCATTTCAGATATAGAAGCCGATAGGCATTTCAAATATAGGTGCCGATAGGCATTCCAGATATGGTTGCCGATAGGCATTTCAAATATAGGTGCTGATAGGCATTTCAGATGTAGTTTCCGATAGGCATTTCAAAAATAGGTGCCGATAGGCATTTCAGATATAGGTGCCGATAGGCATTTCAGATATAGTTGCCGATTGGCATTTTAAAAATAGGTGCCGATAGGCATTTCAGATATAGAAGCCGATAGGCATTTCAAATATAGGTGCCGATAGACATTCCAGATATGGTTGCCGATAGGCATTTCAAATATAGGTGCTGATAGGCATTTCAGATGTAGTTTCCGATAGGCATTTCAAAAATATGTGCCGATAGGCATTTCAGATATAGAAGCCGATAGGCATTTCAGATATAGTTGCCGATTGGCATTTTAAAAATAGGTGCCGATAGGCATTTCAGATATAGGTGCCGATAGGCATTTCAGATATAGTTGCCGATTGGCATTTTAAAAATAGGTGTCGATAATCATTTCAGATATAGAAGCCGATAGGCAATTCAAATATAGGTGCCGATAGGCATTCCAGATATGGTTGCCGATAGGCATTTTAAATATAGGTGCTGATAGGCATTCCAGATGTAGTTTCCGATAGGCATTTCAAAAATTGGTGCCGATAGGCATTTTAGATATAGGTGCCGATAGGCATTTCAGATATAGTTACCGATTGGCATTTTAAAAATAGGTGCCGATAGGCATTTCAGATATAGAAGCCGATAAGTATTTCAAATATAGGTGTCGATAGGCATTTCAGATATAGTTGCCGATAGGCATTTCAAATATAGAAGCCGATCGGCATTTCAAATATAGGTGCCGATAGGCATTCCAGATATGGTTGCCGATAGGCATTTCAAATATAGGTGCTGATAGGCATTTTAGATGTAGTTTCCGATAGGCATTTCAAAAATAGCTGCCGATAGGCAATTCAGATATAGGTGCCAATAGGCATTTCAGATATAGTTGCCGATTGGCATTTTAAAATTGGGTGCCGATAGGCATTTCAGATATAGAAGCCGATAGGCATTTCAAATATAGGTGCTGATAGGCATTTCAGATGTAGTTTCCGATAGGCATTTCAAAAATAGGTGCGGATAGGCATTTCAGATATAGGTGCCGATAGGCATTTCAAATATTGGTGCTGATAGGCATTTCAGATGTAGTTTTCGATAGGCATTTCAAAAATAGGAGCCGATAGGCATTTCAAATATAGGTGCCGATAGGCATTACAGATATAGATGCCGATTAGCATTTTAAAAATATGTGCCGATAGGCATTTCAGATATAGAAGCCGATAGGCATTTCAAATATATGTGCCGATAGGTATTCCAGATATGGTTGCCGATAGGCATTTTAAATATAGGTGCTGATAGGCATTTCAGATGTAGTTTCCGATAGACATTTCAAAAATAGGTGCCGATAGGCATTTCAGATATATGTGCCGATAGGCATTTCAGATATAGTTGCCGATTGGCATTTTAAAAATAGGAGCCGATAGGCATTTCAGATATTGAAGCCGATAGGCATTTCAAATATAGGTGCCGATAAGCATTCAAGATATGGTTGCCGATAGGCATTTCAAATATAGGTGCTGATAGGCATTTCAGATGTAGTTTCCGATAGGCATTTCAAAAATTGGTGCCGATAGGCATTTCTGATATAGGTGCCGATAGGCATTTCAGATATAGTTGCCGATTGGCATTTTAAAAATAGGTGCCGATAGGCATTTCAGATATAGAAGCCGATAGGTATTTCAAATATAGGTGTCGATAGGCATTTCAGATATGGTTGCCGATAGGCATTTCAAATATAGGTGCTGATAGGCATTTCAGATGTAGTTTTCGATAGGCATTTCAAAAATAGGAGCCGATAGGCATTTCAGATATAGGTGCCGATAGGCATTTCAGATATAGTTGCCGATTTGCATTTTAAAAATAGGTGTCGATAGGCATTTCAGATATAAATGCCGAAAGGCATTTCAGGTATAGGTGCCGATAGGCATTTCTGATGTGGTTGCTGATAGGCATTTCATATATAGGTGCTGATAGGCATTTCAGATGTAGTTTCCGATAGGCATTTCAAAAATAGGTGCCGATAGGCATTTCAGATATAAAAGCCGATAGGCATTTCAGATGAAGTTTCCGATAGGCATTTCAAAAATAGGTGCCGATAGGCATTTCAGATATAGGTGCCGATAAGCATTTCAGATATAGTTGCCGATTGGCATTTTAAAAATAGGAGCCGATAGGCATTTCAGATATTGAAGCCGATATTCATCTCAAATATAGGTGCCGATAAGCATTCAAGATATGGTTGCCGATAGGCATTTCAAATATAGGTGCTGATAGGCATTTCAGATGTAGTTTCCGATAGGCATTTCAAAAATTGGTGCCGATAGGCATTTCAGATATAGGTGCCGATAGGCATTTCAGATATAGTTGCCGATTGGCATTTTAAAAATAGGTGCCGATAGGCATTTCAGATATAGAAGCCGATAGGTATTTCAAATATAGGTGTCGATAGGCATTTCAGATATGGTTGCCGATAGGCATTTCAAATATAGGTGCTGATAGGCATTTCAGATGTAGTTTCCGATAGACATTTCAAAAATAGGAGCCGATAGGCATTTCAGATATAGGTGCCGATAGGCATTTCAGATATAGTTGCCGATTGGCATTTTAAAAATAGGTGTCGATAGGCATTTCAGATATAAATGCCGAAAGGCATTTCAGGTATAGGTGCCGATAGGCATTTCTGATGTGGTTGCTGATAGGCATTTCAAATATAGGTGCTGATAGGCATTCCAGATGTAGTTTCCGATAGGCATTTTTTGAAATTGGTGCCGATAGGCATTTCAGATATAGGTGCCGATAGGCATTTCAGATATATTTACCGATTGGCATTTTAAAAATAGGTGCCGATAGGCATTTCAGATATAGAAGCCGATAGGTATTTCAAATATAGGTGTCGATAGGCATTTCAGATATGGTTGCCAATAGGCATTTCAAATATAGGTGCTGATAAGCATTTCAGATGTAGTTTCCGATAGGCATTTCAAAAATAGGTGCCGATAGGCATTTCAGATATAGGTGCCGATAGGCATTTCAGATATAGTTGCCGATTGGCATTTTAAAAACAGGTGCCGATAGGCATTTCAGATATAGAAGCCGATAGGTATTTCAAATATAAGTGTCGATAGGTATTTCAAATATGGTTGCCGATAGGCATTTCAAATATAGGAGCAGATAGGCATTTCAGATGTAGTTTCCGAAAGGCATTACAAAAATAGGTGCCGATAGGCATTTCAGATATAGGTGCCGATAGGCATTTCAGATATAGAAGCCAATAGGCATTTCAAATATAGGTGCCGAGAGGCATCCCAGATATGGTTGCCGATAGGCATTTCAAATATAGGTGCTGATAGGCATTTCAGATGTAGTTCCCGATAGGCATTCCAAAAATAGGTGCCGATAGGCATTTCAGATATAGTTGCCGATAGGCATTTCAGATATAGTTGCCAATTGGCAATTTAAAAATAAGTGCCGATAGGCATTTCAGATATAGAAGCCGATAGGCATTTCAATTATAGGTGCCGATAGGCATTCCAGATATGGTTGCCTATAGGCATTTCAAATATAGGTGCTGAAAGGCATTTTAGATGTAGTTTCCGATAGGCATTTCAAAAATAGATGCCGATAGGCATTTCAGATATAGGTGCCGATAGGCATTTCAGATATATTTGCCGATTGGCATTTTAAAAACAGGTGCCGATAGGCATTTCAGATATAGAAGCCGATAGGCATTTCAAATATAGGTGCCGATAGGCATTCCAGATATGGTTGCCGATAGGCATTTCAAATATAGGTGCTGATAGGCATTTCAGATGTAGTTTCCGATAGGCATTTCAAAAATAGGTGTCGATAGGCATTTCAGATATAGGTGTCGATAGGCATTTCAGATATAGGTGTCGATAGGCATTTCAGATATAGGTGTCGATAGGCATTTCAGATATAGGTGTCGATAGGCATTTCAGATATAGGTGTCGATAGGCATTTCGGATATAGGTGCCGATAGGCATTTCAGATATAGTTGCCGATTGGCATTTTAAAAATAGGTGCCGATAGGCATTTCAGATATAGAAGCCGATAGGCATTACAAATATAGGTGCCGATAGGCATTCCAGATATGGTTGCCGATAGGCATTTCAAATATAGGTGCTGATAGGCATTTCAGATGTAGTTTCCGATAGGCATTTCAAAAATAGGTGTCGATAGGCATTTCAGATATAGGTGTCGATAGGCATTTCAGATATAGGTGTCGATAGGCATTTCAGATATAGGTGTCGATAGGCATTTCAGGTATAGGTGTCGATAGGCATTTCAGATATAGGTGTCGATAGGCATTTCAGATATAGGTGTCGATAGGCATTTCAGATATAGGTGTCGATAGGCATTTAGGATATAGGTGCCGATAGGCATTTCAGATATAGTTGCCGATTGGCATTTTAAAAATAGGTGCCGATAGGCATTTTAGATATAGAAGCCGATAGGCATTTCAAATATAGGTGCCGATAGGCATTCCAGATATGGTTGCCGATAGGCAATTCAAATATAGGTGCTGATAGGCATTTCAGATGTAGTTTCCGATAGGCATTTCAAAAATAGGTGCCGATAGGCATTTCAGATATAGAAGCCGATAGGCATTTCAGATATAGTTGCCGATTGGCATTTTAAAAATAGGTGCCGATAGGCAATTCAGATAAAGGTGCCGATAGGCATTTCAGATATAGTTGCCGATTGGCATTTTAAAAATAGGTGTCGATTAGCATTTCAGATATAGAAGCCGATAGGCAATTCAAATATAGGTGCCCATAGGCATTCCAGATATGGTTGCCGATAGGCATTTTATATATAGGTGCTGATAGGCATTCCAGATGTAGTTTCCGATAGGCATTTCAAAAATTGGTGCCGATAGGCATTTCAGATATAGAAGCCGATAGGCATTTCAGATATAGTTGCCGATTGGCATTTTAAAAATAGGTGCCGATAGGCATTTCAGATATAGAAGCCGATAAGTATTTCAAATATAGGTGTCGATAGGCATTTCAGATATAGTTGCCGATAGGCATTTCAAATATAGAAGCCGATAGGCATTTCAAATATAGGTGCAGATAGACATTCCAGATATGGTTGCCGATAGGCATTTCAAATATAGGTGCTGATAGGCATTTTTGATGTAGTTTCCGATAGGCATTTCAAAAATAGCTGCCGATAGGCAATTCAGATATAGGTGCCAATAGGCATTTCAGATATAGTTGCCGATTGGCATTTTAAAAATGGGTGCCGATAGGCATTTCAGATATAGAAGCCGATAGGCATTTCAAATATGGGTGCTGATAGGCATTTCAGATGTAGTTTCCGATAGGCATTTCAAAAATAGGTGCGGATAGGCATTTCAGATATAGGTGCCGATAGGCATTTCAAATATTGGTGCTGATAGGCATTTCAGATGTAGTTTCCGATAGGCATTTCAAAAATAGGTGCCGATAGGCATTTCAGATATAGGTGCCGATAGGCATTACAGATATAGATGCCGATTAGCATTTTAAAAATATATGCCGATAGGCATTTCAGATATAGAAGCCGATAGGCATTTCAAATATAGGTGCCGATAGGCATTCCAGATATGGTTGCCGATAGGCATTTTAAATATAGGTGCTGATAGGCATTTCAGATGTAGTTTCCGATAGGCATTTCAAAAATAGGTGCCGATAGGCATTTCAGATATAGGTGCCGATAGGCATTTCAGATATAGTTGCCGATTGGCATTTTAAAAATAGGAGCCGATAGGCATTTCAGATATTGAAGCCGATAGGCATTTCAAATATAGGTGCCGATAAGCATTCAAGATATGGTTGCCGATAGGCATTTCAAATATAGGTGCTGATAGGCATTTCAGATGTAGTTTCCGATAGGCATTTCAGATATAG